>WBMY01002937.1:1070990-1114413 GCA_013397315.1 Donacobius atricapilla
GCCGGGGCCGGGCGCAGCAGTGCTGCTCTGCCCTACAGCTCCCAGGTTTTCTCCCGGGTGCTGCAGTAACTGCGGCCCTGCTCAGCACAGCAGCAAAGGGTTGCCCATGAAAACTCATTTCGATTTCCTGAAAGCAACGTCGAAGTAATTCTGGACGTTTAAAGCAGTAATTTATAAAATAGGAAATACTGGCGTTTCTGGAGTAAGGTACCAAGTGTCTGGCAGGTAAATACAATGATTATACAATTTAAAAAGATATCGTTTATTCTTACAGTAGAGAGATTAAGTAAGCCTCTATTTAGCCTCCACTGAATGAGGACTTGGACTGAGTTGTCTCCATAACTCAAATTCTGTACAAAACTCTTGTCATCATCTTGGACTGGGAATAGAAACCAAGTAAATTAAGTCTTGTCCCAACAATGCAAACCAGTAAATAGGCAGAGGCAAATGTATTCAAATCTAAGCACTTAATTCCCTCCAGTCCCTGTTATACAATGGAAACTGGATGTATGCAGCGCCTACTGTTGCCATATTGCGTGCAAGATAGTGAAGATGTAAATTTAGTCCAACTGCTCGCATATCAGGATTCTTGGGTTCTGCCACAATTAGGTCTGGCTTCAGGACCTGAGAGAAAGCAGAAGCTTCATACTTAAAAAAATAATCTCTTTAATTTTGATTTAGTTTTCTTATTGTTTGGCTTTCGGTAACAACTTTATTAAATGTTCAGCTCCAGCATGATAAGTGAAAACTTACAGCTGATGAAAAAGGAGTACAAATTGTTACTTTAAAATTACTTAGAAAAAAATTACAGATTTCATCTCATCCACACCCATCTTTCTACACAAAACATCTGCCCCCATGATACACACTTTAGAAAAATCAGAGGAATGATATTTAAGGAAATGCAATACAGTAATGAGAAATCTCATAGTGGACTAGCCAGCTCTTTATTGTTTTCTTAATACAATATTTTATGAAAGGTTAAAAAAACTCAATCAACAGGTGTTTAATCCAATCGAGAAACTTAGCACATATGCAGACTTAATAATGACAGGACATTTCTGCTTTCTATTGCTGTTTTTTACCATACAACATGTTTTGTAAAAATTTCTACGAAGTAACAGAACAAAACTACTAAATATATTTAAAGGTAATTCCCACAAAAAAAGTTTCATCATTTTAATCAGTCTTCATTAGTTACCAGACATTATCACAGGCCTTTACTTGTTCTGAAGTCAATGACAAGACTCTCATTGGCTCCAACAGGAGTTAAGCTCTCCAACAATAAGGCAAGGATGATAATTTCTGTGCAGTTTGGAGTCCAGTCCAAGAGGATTGGAATGCACCTTGAGACTTGTATGACTACATGTAAGTAACACCCACAAAAATCAAACAATGTTTCATAATTGGTCCTGAAAGAACATACGTAAAACAATGCAGGTTCTTACAGTGCTATGGAAACTAATGCAAATGGAGCTTGATTCACATGGGTTTTTTCAAGCAATACAAATCTATGATGTTAATTTGTTAGTGAGCATTTCTGAAAACAGTATTAGCCATAAATAATTCATGTGTTATGAAACTGAAGAAAATTAACTAATATAAACGCACTATTAAAAGATAATTGATGAGTATATTTGTGCATACAGTTTTTCTCATCTTATACTAAGTTTCAGAACTCTGTAAACTGCGAGGCATTCATTGTGTTTAACATGGCAGAAGGTTGTATTACATGTCTGCATTATTTTATTCTGTTCAGTCCTCTTCCCATCAAACATGCAAACACTGTCATCACCATTTTTGGCTTCACTTCAACCAGATCATCTGGAAGAGCATAAATACGAGCACCGATTTTTCGAGCAACTGAAATGGCATACCTTGGAAAACAAGAGAAAGCAAATACTGTTATTTTCCAGCCACCTACTAATATGTCAAAATTCACAACAACAAAACCAGATTTCAATAGCAGGCTATGCCTGTTTAACAGTACTTGGGCTCTGACAGAAAATGGACATTATTGTGAAGAAAGCATGTTCTGGCAACTGTACTGGCAGATGTTCTGCTACTGGTTATCAAAGCACCTACTTTGGTCAAAAACAATATGAGGTATGGCAGACGATTAAGAAACCAATTACAGTGCAGTGGTGGTAGGTCATATCAGCTGTGAATTTGAGGTCGTATTTTAGATACACTAGAAAAATAAATAATATTAGAATTTATATTCTGTTTAAAAAATCAATATTAGTGTTATCGTTCTCTTAACAAAGCAGTAAATCATGACTACACTGTGAATTCATGTATTTCCTGCATTTCAGGAAATTATGAAGCATTCATTTAAAACTTACTTGGCATTATTCAATTTGTCTTGGTAAGAAAGGTCTTCTCTCTTGACCATTTCTGGACGAACTGCTTTTGGTGCAATGGTGTCTATTAAATCTAGGACAGGCAAGCTAGTGCTAATTGATTTGTCCTAAAAGAAAAAGACTCATAAGATTAGTTTAAAGAATCTGCTTTAATTACTCTGTCTTCAAAATGCAAAAAACCCAACAGCACATCTGAAAGACAGAAGCCTTCATACTGAAAGATAGAAGCGTGCTTCCTTACTTCATAGTGTGAAGGTTTTCCTCACCCTTTATGAACTCTAATGTTCTTTTCTGCAATCAGTATTACAGTGTTCACTGTGCTAGTATCATTATTGCGCAAATGGTTTAAATTGATGTCAGCAAACTTCCCTCCCTAAGCCCTAAGGAAGGAAGGGAATTTTGATACAAGTTCAAGGACCAGACTTTCAAGACAACAAAAGATCCTTACAGGCCCCCATACATATATGTTCTTGCCATGGAACTGTTTTCTCCAGTAGTTTATGGCTCACTCTTTCTATAATTTTTCAGCTCAGATGGTATTCTGAGCTAGTGTGAGCAGTCTGTGTTTCATATTTAATACACAGAGATTCCTAGAAGAGCAGGTGCTGTTGCTGCGATCCTTCCAGCCCCTCAGTCCGGGCAGAGAAGGAGCTGCTGGTGCTAAAGCAAGCGCAGGCGGTGCCAGCGGGGCAGGCTCGGGCCCTGCAGTGGCTGAGCGTGAGCACGGCACACGGCTGCCTTTGGCACCAGCTCAGAACTGGGGCTGCCAAGTCAGGGGGGTCCCACAGCGCCATCATACCAATTATACACCTCTAAATACCAATATAATTCTGCTTCAAGGCATTAAATGCATGGAGTATATCCCCAAGACCATAAGACATGCCTTTATCATTTTTACTATTTGCACTAATGGCAATACAATACAACTTGGTTTTCATAGTCCACAGTAAAATATAAGACACTTCTGCATTCTCTATGGTCTGCTTGCCACGGTAATCCCAAAACCCAATCAGGGAAAGGCAAGGTTTATGTAAATGTTGTAAAAAATTAGTAGTAAAAAATGAATACTGAATACTTTACATAGTACTTCCTTATCTTTATGGGTCAACCATCAGTTGAATTACCTTAAAACCACAATTGGAATGACCTTAAAAACACAACCAATGTCCCCCCCCAAAACACAGGCATACCAAAGGCAAGATATTGGGACAGATTCTTGCCATACTTACAACTTATCTAATACCACCATTATAACAATTTATATAGAATAAGAGAAGTAGCAACCGCTGATAAGAAAATGAAGGCCCGAGTTACCTTCTAAAGCAAAAATGAAATATTTTTACTTGATTTTTTGATTAATAATGCTTACCTAATTAAAGTTCATAACATAGTGAACTCTGAAATATTTAACTTGCTAGGTTCTTCTGTTTTGAACTACAGACACAATTGCTTCAGATTATCAAATGAACCTATACAAGAACGTTCCATTTGTGTGCAATTATTAATCAGCAATTTCTTGAGCGGGAGATTCACACAGAGTAACACACCTGACACACGTGGCTTGTTTTGCTTTGAGCACTCCAATAACGCGGAGGGCAGGCTCTCTTTACCCATGTGCTCGCCCCTGCCGAGCGGGAGCAGCTGCGGTGCCGTCGCTGCGCACCGCGGGCCCCATCCCGCCTCTCACACCTGGCAGCACCCCTCGGGCAGCTCCCAGAAGTGTTCCTCGGCCCCCGCTATTTCCAGCATCGTTTTTCTGCCTTGTACGAGCGTGAGGGTGCCTATATCCAAACACTTGGAAAATATATGACATGCCAGGCCCAAACACTGGTAACTTCAGACAGAAGCCCATCTGAAAGTTTAAACTTCTTTTTCTTTTCTTTGTTGTTGGGCTTTTTGTTTTCTATATTACTGCAGCTACTATAATTTCTTTATTTTGTCAATAGATTTGTAAAATACTTTTGAAGATTCAAAGATGGTCAGAAATATTTCCATAAGCAATTTTGCTAACTGATGGGAGAGCCACTGTTAAAATCAAATCATAAGAGATCAGGTTAAAAATCCCAGGTCTGACTATATGTGGAAAGAAAAGTAAATAAAATTGATTACCTTGAAACTTATAATTGAAGTTTTCTTATTTGCTTTTGCAAGTGTCTGATTCACCCACTTAATAATAATTTCATCATTTACTTTTTCGCCCTCTCCAAGGTCAGATAGTACATTCAAAGTATACCTTCAATAAAGAGAACAAGAGCCCAAGTTAAAATGAGTGGTAGAACTCAACTTTGCTTAACTTTTCTTTCTAAGAAAAGGTAAAGTATTACTTCATCACAGTAACAATGCCAAGTACTCCTCTTTGTAAGGTACCCTTACCTTACAAACTACATAGTACTTGAAAGCGTTTTTTCAGTGGTTACTGAATGAAAAAATAAAATATTATCCCAAATCTTTTAATAGTCACTGTAACATCTTCATGCTTTTGTTTTACTCAGTACATCATAATTAATTTTACTTTATAAATTTAAATGGCTCCCTACCATCCTAGTAGGGAAAAAAAACTGAATCACAGCAGTCTGAGAACAAAAACCACCGAGTGTTTTGGGATAGGTCTAAGAAAACTAATTTGAGGAAAACATTTGCAATAAAACATTTCTTAATGACATCACTTTAAATGTATTTTTTCTTGCTCAATACAGTAGCAAGATTTTGATTTGATGATACCTAACTATAGCTGTGATGGCCTACAATTTTTTACCTTTTTCACTTCTATAGTATATGTACCACCACTTCCTTGGGTTTTACAAATACTTAAATTACTCTCTACTTACAGAAAGATACATGAATCAACATGACATAAGTTGAGCTCTTTTTACTTGCTGCAGGATTTATAATTTTAGTCAGAGTTTCTAGTTTATAAGATTTTAACTGTCACTATAAATTGTGGCTTCAATCACTGCACAGTATGTAAAATTACAAAACACAAATACAGTTTTATTTTTGAGAACAGGGATATTTAGAGATTGCTGTCTACAATATCAATTGGGTGACCTGACCACTATCTTTAATTTGCCTTGATGTACAGACACATGCACAGACACATCATACACATGCAGACACATATACACACACATCTATCATACACTGCACCTCACTTACCTTCTCATCAGCTGCCATACCAAAGCCAAAGTCAGAGTTGGATTACCCTCATTTAGATCATGTCCAGCAATACCAACCAGTGAGAATTTGGCTTTTTTCTTCCCAAGTTCTACTGCATAATTGCAATTCTCAATCTAAAATAAGTTTTGTATGCAAATAATGAAAACACATTAATATTTCTGCAGTACAGACCTATAATCTATATGTATTTTAAATTTCTTTTCCTTACTGTCACCTGCAGTGAGATCTGAAGGTAGAAAATATTTCCAGTCTAGCTACACTGTGATTAAAATAACACAGTTTTTACTATAAATGTAATTATGCAAGATTCCAATGATAATTTTTTCCATATTTGAGAAAACCAAGTTTCCATTAAGACAATGAATAAAATACATTTATATCAAAACTATACTTTGAAAGATATTGAAATGTGTTCTTCTTAAACAGGCAGTGATTTTTATCCTCTACATTTCAGGCTTCACAACAATCACAAAACTAAGTGAACTCTTGGACTCTGCAGGTCTTGCCCACATCCTCTGGGCAGCATTTAGAGCTGCTCTGGGAGGAAATGCCTCACAGCCTAGGAGCATCCAGCCGCAGCAGCCATGTCAGGCCTGAGCCTTTCACTTAGAGATCCAAATCAGGCCATCAATTTAATACTGCCAAAGGTCTCCACATTTAGAAACTAAGGTGATCTGTGCTATAACTGCTATTTATTTTTTGGGACAATATCTGAAAAATAGATTTCGCTTTTTCCCCCCCAGGACTGTCTCAGAAGCACAGAAACCTTGCCAACACAGGCTGCCATCAGCACAGGGAATGCTGATGATGCTCCCAGAGCATCCACTCACCTTTTTCATGTTGCCACCGAGTAAGGAGTAAGGAGGTTTGTTCACGTGGCTCCAGTCAACAGGTACACGTGTCATGTCATACAGTTGGAAGATGATTAAAGCATCAGAAAGGTCACTAAACCAGAGCAAAAGAATGTTTTTAAGCACAAAAGCCCAGATTGACAATGAAAGTCAGTACTTGAGACTTTTCACAGTGTAATTAAGTTGCTGAAAATTTCCAGACACTTAAATAAAAACTGCTGCCGATCTGTAAAGAAACTGGCCTATATTCTATTGCTTGATTCCTGCAATTATATACACCAAATTCTGCATTTAATTTCATTATTTTCACAAACCTTAGTGAAGCAAGCTCAGCCACTGGCTTCAATTAAATAATTATTTTCATAGGGCAGGCACAGACAAAATAGCTGCTAAGAGTTTTAATTTATTGATCTAGTTTTGGTTCTCTAAGGACTTTCCTAAATAGTAAATGCTTTATCTGCATTTAACATTTGCTCCTGCTTTATCTGCAGATGCCTACAGATGTATTTTGCTAAAGAAGAATAAAAACCAATGAAAATATCTCGCCAAAAAAGAATAGTAGGGAAAGTATTATTTTCCCATTATATGTTGCATTACTGATAATCTCCATCAGCCATTTAATAAATGAAATTCTTCACATTAAGCAACCTACAGATCACTTTACAGAGGTCAGAAAACAGAAATAATGAAACCAGTTAGTAAATATACATCCAAGCAGATGTTCCCATTTGCTCCCTCAATCTCATCTTTTTTTGACAGGATTTTAATCAACTTCTGGCATAATTTGAAAGTGACAAGAAGCACCCAAAAAGCTTGTTATAAAGGCCTTCATCTGAGGGAATACCACACTGCAGAGCTTCTTAGAGTCTACTGAAAAAAAATTATGGATCTTAAAACACAGTTATCTCAACTTTAAAAAAAATGTGATTCAACATACAAGTGAGGGAGGGGGAAGATTCAAACCTTCTTAGATTTTCTAGTTGATCTAGATTATGACTAGAATATTTGAGTCAGATACTCCTTAATGTGGTCCTACAAACCTGTTCTGAAGTGGAAACCTGGCAATCGCTTTTGTAGTAGAAATACAACTTCCCCCTCTTCTTTCCTCTTTCTTCCCATATCACCCAAGGGAAGTCATATAATTCTTTTTAAAAAATCTTACCTGTATAAATGATTAACATATGGGCTGACACCCAGTGAATTCATCCAGTTTCTGAAAGTCCTTTCTTCCTTACTTTCTCCTATGGTGACAAATATCATTCTATGTAAGTTATTGGAGAACACTTTAAATCAGCAACGTTTAAATGCTTCTCATTTCCCCCACCACCCCCCTCCCATCCCAAAATGAGTTCATCATTTCCCAGACAGTAGTCTATACTACAAGACAATCCTATCCAATTCATATTCACTCCGTTCTGGGCACTGGGCAGGGGCACTACAGGGAGTAGTACTACTAGACTACATTTATCTGAGTAAATACAATTTGATAATATATAGAAATAAATCTTTGTTCTATTTCACATAATTAATAAATCTTGGAAATTATTAATAATATTTTCCTGAAACTAAAATAGTAGAAACTGTGTTCAACAGTACCATTAGCTCTGTTTGAAATGACATCTTTTTATTAAAAGTCAGTACTAACACACGAGGCACTACAACTGCACTCTCTCCTCACAAAAGTTGATAGTATTAATTTGCAAAGGGCCTCCCCAAAGCAAGAGATTTCTTTTTTTTTTCGTTCTTTGCACTGAAAACGTGGAGAGGCAGTGTTGTATAGGTTAAATTTGTGAAGCTATTTATACTGCTGAGGGGGCCAGTTATCCTCACAGTTTTAACCAGCAATTCTACTTAAAGAACTGTAAAAAATTCATTAGGAAGTAAATCCCAACCTTCACTGTCCTGACTCAGATTGCTTTTATAATTGCAATCATGAGTCCTAACCTAACTCTTTCTCTATAAAGTTACAGCTTGCAATGATTCATTTATTTTCTACATATGACACTACCTAAATTTTAACAACATCTCTGTGGCCACCTACATGTGAATCAGTGCTGCATAAGCTGTTTTCTCTCGCATCAAAGAGAAGCATTTGAGAAAATATTTAGCCTGAATATGTGAGCTTGGAATAACCTCATCACTTTGTTCCCCTGGGTTGATAATCCACAGTTAAGAAAACAGGGAAGACACTGAGGAGGGAGAAAACCTCTGCAAACAATGAAAGAGCAGATTTCTCCAGACTGAAGCACAAGTATCTAAGCAAGATTTTTCTTCCCTGTTTTTGTTTGCTCCTTAGAGGGTAACAATACCACATTTGCCTGATGAGGTTTAAATAGCATGAAAACTGTCTCATTTAGTACTGCAGTTCTAGGCTGACTACGAATTAATGAATGTTTTTGTAAAATGAAGCAACTGTGTAAACATGTATTTATAATTAGACTAGAAAGAAAATCTCTTTCAAATTATCTTTCCATGCCTAGACCTATGCCATTACATTGATTTTTAGATAGAAGTGACCATTTTAATCTAGGTCTCTTACCCTTTTATATAAAAAGCTCTGGACTTCAGAAATTTCAGCTGTAGTTTACAGTTTCTAACAAAATAAGTTTTAAAAGTTTCAGCCACCTTACCAGGTTCTTTCTTTTCCAATTATTATGAAATAGTTGATATTCATCTTACTGATACATTTTCTAAATTATGATTTTTTTTCCTATGCAATTCAAATTAGTGTTTGTTTCACATATTTACTTGTAAAAATAACCAAAGAGCCTGATGAAACTGATGAAACAGAAGAAACAAAGAAACAGACCCTGTTCTGCAAGGTCACCAGAGAGCTTTGTTTCACATATTTTTTGCCACATTAAAATTTAAAAGAAGAATCAGACTTTGTGACAAAATCATTAAAAATATCAGGTCTTCCATTTAAAAAACAATAACTCAAGAATGATATTTAATTTTATAAAGAGTACCTTTGAAATTATAGTATTTTGAAGCAAGTGCCTTGTGCTTTTATTTGATGATTTTATGGTTACTGAGCTTTGAGTTGATTCGCAGTACCTAAAATACTGACTGCAAAGTGCTCTTAGGAACACTTGTCCATTACAAAGACAGCACCAAGGTAATTTAGTGAAGTCGTACTAAAAACAGGGTAGCCACAAAAACAGATACTCAGCAACTGCACTCAGACTGAGGATTTTAAAATGCTTGCTTAACATTGTCAGGAGAATCCAAACAGCCAAGCAGGAGCAAGAGCATGCAAGCTGGGCAGGACCCTTTTGGGCAGTGGGAGTCCCGGAACTAAACCCAGCATACTATATTTAATATGCCACTCTAAACAAATCCCTTTATCATGCAATAAATGAGTGTTCACAGGTTTTCCAGATGGCTGAGAACTGACCAATTTTTTCTCTCTATTCTTTTATTCAAAATATACCTTGTGATCCTATCAGGAGCATATCTTCTGCTGAGTGGTGCAGCAGATAGCCAAAATCATTGGAAAACTGCAGAAAAGGGGCAGAGCTACACAAAAGAGAGAGGAGCAAATTTGGTAGTATCCTTTATATTTATTGCCATCTCTTTTTTGAGATCATTACACCTTGGAACTGAGTGGAAAGCAGCCATAGGGAGAGGGTCAAGAATCCAAAGAGCTCCAAATATATTTAAGATTATCTCTGGAACACAACTGAGCTCAAGATACGGTTGCACCCGAAGTTCAGCCGGCTGGAGTGGGAGTACTGAACCCTCTAGTGGTGACAGCCATGAAGGCTGCCAGTAATCGCAGGAGCAGCACAGGACACCTACACTGCGGGAAAAGCAAGGCCCTCCTCTTCCTCCCCCCAAGGGCTCCGCTTTCTGCCTGACTTTGACTCCAAACTGCTGCTTTCCCCACAAGTGAGAGGCTCCTTGGATCAGCAGCAACATGCAAAGGTGGTGGAATAACTGAGCTCAGGACTGCCCTCTCCACCCCACAAAATACCAAATGTTCATTTTGCTGTGTCAGTATTCCTGAGAGATATTCTCTCCAAGTTTCAGAGCACACCACCAGATGTATTATCAGGGTTTATGCACAGAATTAACTGTCTTAAACTGAAGAGGACAGCCACGCCATACTGATCAGGTGGGACAATCCCTGAAAATATGGAATTTTTGCAGGAAAATGAAGACTTTCAGAAAGCTCTACTCACCCACACATGCCTACAGCTTGGCACCTTGGTTCATGGAAGGCCCTTACTGGCTAAACCCCCCAAAATACCTGTATGACATTTGACTTACTGCAACTCTTGCCCTCATTTTATATGCTGTGGGGCTTTTTCCTTCTCTTTTACTTATGATGGCATATTAAAACAATAGAAAAATGTAAGAACAATGCAAAAAATCAACCAGAAAAGGACAGAGATGATTAAACAATAGGGGGAAAAAAAAGAACAAAAAATTGCAGAATAAACGCTTTTATGGAGTACAGAAAAGTACTAAATACAGTACCTACATTAGGAGGGGTCAAATCTGCATTTCATGAAGCAAAACAGGAAAGCATTATAAATTATGAGTCAGATTTCAACAGACAATCTATGATGAAACTATAAAGAAATCAATGTCATATTTTATATCACTAGTCTGAGAAAACATCAGTATAAACACAAGACTTAATGGAAAACAAATAATACATTAACAGGAAAAAAACCATTAGCAATACTGTCTTTGGGCTGAAATAAACAATTTTGATGGTTTAGATCTATCTGACACCATGGCAATTATTATTTGAGAGCAAAAAGGAGTCATCTACTTTTCTCTGAACAGATAACATTGGCATGATTATCCATCTCCAAAATATATACTGTAAATAGTAATTTAAATTTGGCCAGATATCATTACAAAATCACAGTCTAGCACTTAGCTGATTGTAACTTTTTAAACTGGTTCAGCTGAGACTTTGATCTCATCTAAATGTTTCAGGAAAGTCCAGAAACTAATTCAACTGGTTTTTCCCATGCCACTGAAAACTCTTCCAAATTTAACCAAGTTTTCAGCATTTCAAATCACAGCAGCAAGTTTATCTTCCGAGCAGAGAAGCTGAACATACTCCATCTCCACACAGCTCCTGTATACATTTCCAACAGCTGATATTTCTAACAAAACTGAAGCAGAGGAAGAGCAGACCTTTCCTTCAGTCATTTGTCCTGGCCAGCAGGGGCTGCAGTGACTGGGGATATCACAGCTGAAAAGGGAAGACAACGTCCTGTGCTCTACAACCTCTAGCACATCCCAGCTGGCACCCAGCTGAAGCTAGAAGAGCAAGAAGCCTGAAACAGGAAAGGACTGAGGGGTACAAGACTTGAGACACAGGGATGTAGCAGCACAGACAAATCATGAGAAAACAGGAGCAAAGGAAGATGGACTCACCTAGATGGAAAGGAAAGCTGATAGGAACAGTAAGAGGAAGGCACGAGAAGGCAGTGCAGAGGACTATGTGAACAGTGCTGATGATTCTCCCGAGTGCGGCACCCCTGATTCTCCCTCTCCTTTGAGATCAGTGGACAACTGTGAAACACACTGGCAGGAGCCATTCCATTATCCCCAATTAGCTGGTCCACAGCAAGGGCAACAGCCAAAGATTGTTACCAATTATCCCTTTATCTCTGGCATTGGAGAGCTGAACTGTACAGTTAAAGGCCAAATTCCCTGATATGACAGGATCTACACAGGCTGTTGATGCAATAAATTAATATAGGTTGCTGATACAGAACCTTTTAAAAAAAATGTTTCCTACTTTAAAAGGCAACAAACTAATACACACTCACATGTACCAATGCACTATGTGAAAAATACTTTTCAAGACTATTACAGTTGCATAAAATAGCACTGCAAAAAAAAAGCTAGAACGTGTACATCAGCTAAAATACAAATAGCATAGAAAGAAGCATGGGAAGCTGAAAGGAAAGTAGGAGGACAGTTTTTGCTCCTGCAAATGAACGACAGAAGGTTATTCAGGAACAACCATTTGGTCAGACTAACACAAGTGAACAATATACACACTACTGGGGTTTTCTGCTAAGGCTTATATTGGCTGCTGGTAAGTAAACACAGGCACCAGCACACAGGGATCCTATATCACAACCTAGAAGGAATACCTAAGTAGAAATGACTAATATTCTTATCTTCTGTATAGTTAGAAAGTTGAGTACCTTCTAATAAATTGACATCGTAAGATGAACTGTCAGGCTTGTGCAGGGCTGGGTATGTGTTAAACAGATTTGCAACAAAAGCCAAATTGAGCTTAGGGTTGCCTGCAACCACATCAGCTGGAGTTACAAACTGTCTGCAGCCCAATTTATCTGCCTGTTGGAGCATGTATTCAGCCCTCCTCAAGTCATTTTTATCCTAAAAAGAAAAGCAAACAAAAGTTAATTTACAGTTAAGTCTAGTACTAGATTTTACCAATTGTTTGGTAGGGAAATCTTTAAATGACCCAGGTCAGTTCCTCCATCATTCTGCCAATGCCTGAGCTAGTTCTTACAGCCCATGACAATTCCTCTCTGCCTTCTACTGTCCTTCACTGCTGTGGCTGTCAGCGCAGCATTCCTCAAGGATCACAGCAACTGCAGCCAGCAGTGTAAAGATGATATTTCCATTTCCAGGCTGTTGATTCCCATATTGCATATCCTACATGTACCAAAGGTTCACCTTCACTGCTTTGAACTGATATTCTCAAGCACAGTAATTCCAGATGATGCCCAAACCCATCAGTAAGAGTTTGAATGCTTAAAACTTGCTGTCCTTTTAATATTTTTTCCTCTTAATCATCATAAGTTGGCAACTTACATGTTTTGTTCATTGGTCTTTATTAGTAATATACTGGTTCATTGCAAAATGTGATCCTATGAACTGTAGGAAATTACATGGAAAAAATTAACTTCTACTCTTTCTCACTCTCAAAAAATCCCAAACCAGAGCAAACAAAGCAAACAAGGAATTTAAGAGAACTAAAACATGTAGGCAAACTTGCACATGGGTTTCATGATTATAATGAATAACGAGATTCTACTTTAGATTCTAGTTGATACATAGATATATAGGCATGCAGTTCAACTTTGTATCAAATGCACTCTCAGAATAATCCTTCCAACAGGCATTATGAAGCAGCTCAGACAAGTGTTTTCACATCAGTGTAGGCTGGGTTTAGACCCTCTGTTCCTTCACAATTTAAAGCCTGATGGATACCACACTTTCCTGCTGGTTACTGGAAGGGCCCAAATGTTATTTCTAAATGCTACTTGGTTAGAGGAAGGAACAACAGTTTGTGAAGTCTATTCTTTTTCCTTGTCTGAATTCCAGAAGAGGAGAACTGAGCAGGATCTTGTAATGTTCATGTTGGATAATCCAACTGAAAAATCAATATACACTACTGCAAGTAAAACATAGCTCCAAACTTTACCCTGCAGGATGCATGATCCTGTTTTAGCAGCACTGTAGAACTTATTCAAGTTTTTGTTCATTTAAGCTTTTGTAACACTGAGGAATCTGGCTGAGTTTTTGCACAAGTTAGGAAACAAAAGAAGATTCAGGGATAACCAGAATGTTGGATGCATACACAGAGGTCTCAGATAATTCCAGTCTATTTTTACATTTCTGGATACTTACGTGAAATCCAGTAAAGTCAATTTTAATGGGCAATTGTTCAAGGTCATCTCCTTTGGGTGCAATCTGATTTAACAGATGGTAGTACGCTCTTGAATCCTAAAACAAACAGTGTAATATTAAAGGGAAAAAAAAGGCAGCAAATATGTAGCCTTTCCTAGACATTTATGACACTAATGGTCCAATTCAAAACCCATACGAGTCAAAATACAGCACCCTAATTTCAATGAATATGGATGAAATCGTACAGCCATTTCACTACCCTGTTTCATGTAGAACTTACTTAGCCAGATGACAGAAAAAAAGGAATATCTGTTAATTATTCTGGACAATGCTAGTTAAATTTATTCTGCTGAATATTAACTAGACTTCTAATTAAGATATTCAGGGCAAATTTATGTACAAAAAGGATCAATTTTGCAGTAACAAACCAGAAGAAAAAATAACCCCCTACTAGTTCTAGTATTTACTACTTCTCTTAAACACCGTATAATATTTTTACCGTAGTAGCAGTTTTCATATAAAATGCTAGTTTACCATTTGTTTTAATAACAGCTTTCTTGGTACATTTGAAAAGATGTAACTTGCAATTAAGGAAATGGTTTTCTCCAATGAAAAGAGGTCTAACCACTTCAGGGAATCTTCTTCCTTTGCTTTCAGTTTTAAAAAGTGGCTGTGTTCTCTCATCAGCTGGGCTGCTGCAGTGCTCTGCATTGCCTTTGCAGCATGACTGAAGAGAGAATTACGCAGCTCTGCCACCTGCCCCAAGGAACCTTTTAGCCCCCGTATCAGTCAGCTGGCACACCAGCAAAGCAGTGCCTGGCAGTTATTAGGCAGCTAATAAGGTGGTGCAAATGATCCTAAATAACTCTAATAGCCATCTTACAACATTAGAACTTCCCTGACTATCAGCTCGTTGGAAGTGCTCAGTTTGCACTGTGATATGATAACACAGGGGATGAGCAACTAAATAGGATAGAAGAGATGAAAATAATGCTCTTTCAATGTTGAAAAATGCAGGACAAACCTACAACCAGAGAAAGCAGATTACCATTGTATCTAAATTCTTCTATCTCACTTTTTTCCTATGCATTGTGTGTTTTAATACCACTGTGTTTGACTATGAGAGCAAATAACTACATACCTTAATGTCTTGGCTGAAGTTACTGATTTTCTGCCACCCTGCATTGGCCAGATGGTAATTCACCCAGCGCAGCAAGAGGTCTTCTGGGGAAAGCTTCATTAACTGATCCAGCTCTTCCCCTTCATTGAGCAAGGCAATAAGAGCTAAAAGCAAGTTAGAAAGAAAGCTGAAATCACTGCTATTGTGGTTGGAGCTAATTCCAAGAGGCTGACATTGCTATAGCTGGCATTACTCTTACCTTCATTTCTGGAGATCTCAATATCAGCAAAAAGGCCAACTTTAATGATCTGCCACAGGAGTCCTAATACCAAGTGTGGTTTTCCTTCTTGCAAATCTTGTGATCCAATATTGACAACCGTGCAGCCAATGGCAGATGCTGAGTTCAGAGCCAGGTTTAGGTTTTCCTATTTGGAATATCATCATTTAACAAACTTGTGAGATTGCATTTTTTAGTAAAATTGTTCATATTAAACTTTGGAAGAAATAATGCATTAGTTCAATGGCTTCCAATGGAAAACTGCACTCTGGAGGTTTTTTGTGAACTACCTTGCGTCTTACCAAAATTTAATGAAAACGATGACAGTGTTTGATATGGACCCACCAAAAAATTGTGGGCCACCTTCTGCGGCTGGGATTACTGAGGAATACTTTAATCAAAATACCTTTTGCACTTGGTAAGTATCAGTTTTACAAATTAAACAATATTGCTCAAAATATCAGAGGCTTGATCCTGAAAAACATGTTCATATGGAATTCCTGCATGAAGTCCTGTGCAGGCTACTACTGACATCACTGTCATCCCATCTTAAATCTTGTACTTTATTCAAGTAATTGTTAAACTGTATTTGAATAAAGAGCATAAGAAATTCACACCAATTCAAAACCCTGGCACTCAAAGCTAGTGATTGTCAAAGATACTGACAAAGATTTCAAGAAAAAATAGCTGGCAGCTCTCATCAATGTTACTGTTTTCTTGTGTCATATTTCACTATCTACAGAGGCAACATAAACACATGCAGTATCATCTTTGCTGACAGATCTTTAAATAAGTAGTGATTACAAAACCCACTTGGAGGATGTAGAACATAGTATGGTTTAGCTTTTCATATTTTAACTTCACTACCTAAAATGAAAAGTCTGCCATTTAACTGAGGTTTTTCAGCAGCAGATTTTTCTCATTGGGCCGGTAGCTTATGGATCTACTTCCCTTTGCAGACCTGCTTTCTTAAACCCAAACTAAGTTCTTAAAACTGTTTCTGTCAAACTTTTCCATGACTTCATACATAATTAAAAATAGATCTTCTCATCTTGTGTGCAAGTTGCCCTCCAGTATTGAAAGTGCATCATCCTATCATAGAGTATACAGCCACGCAGATACTTTCTGCAAGGCTAAAATACAACCTGGCCATCCACTCCAAGTCTAAAATTATTTTCTTCAGGTACTCAGTAAGGCAAAACAAAAATAGCTAATAGGTAAAGAATTAGGCAAAGCAAGAAAAAAAATAGTTTTTTTGTAAACCATCTAAGAAATAGGAGAATGCAGTAGAGTTTATTAGAAAATACAATCTCATGCTTCAGGATTTATTACATATAATTTTTAGCTTTTTTTTTTCTCCACAAGGAGGATTGTCAATACAACAGAAAAATACTTTACTTTTTCATTTGTGGCAAGTTCCTATCCATGCAGTACTTACAGAAACAGTGAAAGGAGTGAGTTTTTTCTTATTAATAGCCCTTTCATCAATTGTATCTGGTTGTGAAAAGTTGATCATTTTGCTAAGGAAGAAAAGTCAAAAGTTTATTCAAACTTCCATTTCTCAGAAAATTTATTATTTGATTATAAACTGCTAACACTAAACTAGCTGCAAATATTTCTGACAAGAATAATAAAAAAAAATCATCCTCTAAATCTCCTCTCCCTGTTAAATAATAGCACATTCATTCAGGATTCCTGAGATAATATGTTGCATTTTCCTTTTATAATTAATAGATCGTATCTATAACTGTCAAAGAAAGTTCCTGAGAAGATTAAAACTGTAAACCAAAGTAACTTAAATGGTCTCTATTGAAAAACTGTAGTATAATCAGTGTGTTTCTGCGCTGTATTTCTGTAGTACTTTGTACCTACATGGATCTCTAAGACCAATTCACATCAATACTAATAAGATAATCCCTTGTTACCATGGTGTGTGAGTAAGTACTAGTAATCCACTTTAACTAGAAAGTTACAGCAGACTAAAGTTAAGGGACCTACTATATGTTCTCTATTTTGCCATGGATTTAATTCAGATTTCTGTTCCTGCTATCCCATGATTTAATGACTATAATTAGTAACTTTTAAAAATATTTAAAATAGTGAAGTTTTCTAATTATTTCAAGTAATGAATTTATGAACTGTTTATCTCCTTTATAAACAGCACTTATCTGGCAAGTATAATTATGGGTCTGAAGTAGAAAACTGCTTCTATAACATATGCACAGAGTCACATAGAAAATATGCTAAAAATCCCATTTCTGTGGGCAAACAGATTTTCCCCACCCTGCACCCAGATTGAAATATTTAAGAGTGGAGTCTTGATGTTAAAGCTTGTCTAGTTTTCTAATTCATATCACTGGCATCAGCATTTAACCATTGAGATTCCTTTTCTGTCTCATAGCCTTGGACTCACCAAAGAAGGATGCCATCTGCAAGGGATTTAAACAGACTGGCATCTGATGGGTTCATGGGCAGGAGGTGCTTACAGTCTAGGTCATCTTGTAGAGCTTTATTTATCCAATTAACAAAAGCAACTTTTTCCTCCTCTGAAAAGAAAGACAGCATTAAAATAAAAGATTAACATTTCCATCAACACTAGTAACAGCACACTTGGGTCAAAGAAGTTAATGTGCAACAAAAGCCCTTAGTTTCACAGAGGTCAGTTATTAAAAAATCAGACCAATGAGAAAGAACACAAAAAATTTTAAGTACAGATTGCCCTTTCTCCCACTGCACCCCCTAAGTATCTGGTGATTTTCTGAAGGATAACATAAAAACCACAGGAACACCATAGGGAAGGTATCCTCATGGCTAACTTCAAATTCAGTTTCTCAGCAATCACAAAGAAGAGAGGAAAATGTCTCATGTGAAATACACAACATCTCACTCCACGTACTGTTTGTTTAAAATGCAGTGTTTCGTTCAGCCTTCTGCAAGACTTCAGAGACTGGCCTGAACTGCTGAGCTCTCTTTAGCTTTAAGAAACTTAAAAAGTTTAATATCTCAGTTTTAAATTCTCTTTCATATTCAGTGCATAATTTATTACTATGTACCTAAGAAAGCTTATTTGGATAAGGGTCAATCAAGTCTCAGTATCCTAATTCCCAAACAGTAGAGGTGGTATTCACCTCACCTCAAGGAGCACCTGACTCACTACACTTTTCTCATTGTCAGTGGGAAACAATGTGGAATTCTAGAGCACACTTCATCTCATCATAAACGAGACGGCTGGTGAGGCCAGGCTAGGTGAATTGTGCACTAGTGGGGTTCATTTCTCTCCACCAAAAATAAAACTGCATCTAAAGAATCACCTCTCATGCCCCACAGGCATCCTTTGGGATGGAGCATATCCCCTGCCTTCAGGATGTACCAGGTACAGCTGATGCTGGAATCCTACTGAAAGAGAGGATATTGCCACCTTTGGCTAATCAAAGTAAATCTTCCTCATATATAGAACCTTTACACAAACTGGAACCACACAAATTCCAGACTAAGTCAATCAAAAAGGTAGTAATATTGCTGATTGCAATATGATCCTAGAAGGTGGTTCACACTCTGGCCAGGAGCTGCAATGCAATTAGGCACAATTACCAACTTAAATTACATGCAACAGGGGAAGGTAGAAAGAAACAGATCAAATATTAAAAGCAGCTGCTTCAGTGTGAGACAGTCTATGCAAAAACCACGTAGGACTGAACAATTCTCTAATGGCAGAGACAGCTGAGGAGGCCAGTCCATCCAGAAGGGATATGTGGTGGTTTGTTAATGGGATTTCCGTTCATGTTAGTCAACACTGTGGAAATGAAAATGAGGATTCATTTCTTATCTGAATATAGGAACAAGAGTCCATTAGTATACAATTAAGGCAAAACTTGACTAGCTTTACTAGGAGTATGCCAAAGGGGCCATTTCCCCCCCCACAAGGTGTCAGTGCTTGTTTTCCTCTTTTGCTCTCACACAGGTGCCAAACTTTCCTCCAAGCACAGCAACTGAACACAATTAATAAACTATCACCCACACTTACTTTGACTATCTCCACATGCTTTTGCTGTGTTAATTTGCTTTCACCACCAACAGTTTCCAGTTAGGCTCTGTTTTATGTGTAGTGCAAATTTAAAGAGTCTTACTCCATGGAAAATTTGCTTATGTTTAATTATTTCTTACCTGAATAAGAGTGCTGTGTCCCCTCACTAGATATTGCTGATGTTCCTCCAATTGCTGTAATACCTTGCTTTTTGTTTATTGATTTTCGGAAAGATTTGCTAACATCTTTGCTTTTTAATTCCTGGATTATCTGAAATTTTAAAAATAGAAGGCATTTTGTGATTGATCGTACCTTCAAATATCTGTTAATTCATATAAGTAGTCTAGAGTCAGTAGTGAACCTGACTTTCTTTGATATTTATATTGACTTCTGTTGTAAAAAGCAGTAATTACTGTTTGGGTATCTGTATCTATACTGGATATCTAACACATTAATTCACAGTGAATACCTCTATTACACAGTTCATACCTGGAAGCAAATATTTGCATGTTTAGAATCTCAGAAAAAAAGATCAATAACTAATTCAACAAGCAACCTTCTGCAATTAGCAGCAGTACTTTGACTTCAAAGCAAAACATAATCATCCCCAAATACCCACAAACCAACAGCCTGGTAAGTTCTTGTTTCTTTTAAAACACACCGGTGAGTGATTCTCTTTTAGGAAAGCCTAAAGCTTTGAAATCTGCTCAGTGAAAGGGAAAACTTGCACCTTACTCCCAGTAATAAACAGCCTTTAGTGGAGAGATTAAGCGTAGTGAAGCACTACTAAGAGCATTCAGAGGCTCTTCTCTTATTGCTCTTTTGTCAGAGCAAGGGCTGACCCAACAGTTCTGACAATATGGAGTCCTTCCCCTCACCCTGGAGGATTGCAACCACTGTTCTTTCACATGCTGCTGATATCAGAACCAATAAATTAAATAGGAGTGTGAAAGATAAAAATTAGAAAATAACTATATAGGATATTCTAGGTTGTCACAGAAAACTCAAAATAATTTAATATATAAAAATAGTACTTGGTTGTACCACTTAATAGATATCAGACAGTAGAGAAACATCCAGAGGGAACATCTTACAGAGACAAATTCTTCAAAGTTGATTTTCCCATCCTTGTTGCTATCTGTCACTAAAATGATTTTCTCTACAATCTCCCGGACTTTGTAACCAGGCAAGGGCAGACTGGCTTCTTTAAACAGGTCTTGAAGCTCGTAATCACTGACATACCCACTGTTGTCAATATCTGTAGAATGAAAGCACAAGTTGTTATACATGTAAACTTATGCATTTTCATGTCCTAAGGTATGGTAACTGCTAAGAATAAATGAAGCATGATCAATGCAGTTGTGGGAGATGAGTGTTTCTTTCTGTGATATAGATAACTAAGTATGAAGGAATGCTTGTGGATTAGAGGGGCTGTCTAGGACTTGTGCCATCTTGTTATATGCTTTCTCAGGAACTATCTTATGATCCCAAAGCGCAGATATAACAAGACAGCAAATTTGCAAATAGCGAAGTTCAAGATTTTCTTATTTTTTTTAAGACTCCCAATTAAATTATCTATAAACCTTCAAGTCAAAGAGACATCAATTAATATATGCCTACTGCAATATTAAACCATTTGCAATCAATAAGCTCAAATCTGATCCTCGCTGCTATTAGAAGAGCACACTTCCACCAGAAAAACTATTTAGACAAGAACTCTGCCTGACTGCATTTTATTTCTAATTTTAGTATCTGATAAATATTTTCTGTTCTTTAAAACTTTTGATGTGGTTTGGCTTACCTGTGAAGAATAAATCTGGGATGATCTGTGTCTGTTTATTAAAAGTGACCTTCCTTCGTCTATTAACCGGCTCTGTTAGGAGCAATTTGAGCTGCCACCTTCACTTACACTTGCCTCCCAAGGCCACATGGCAGGAATGTTCATATACAGCAAAGTATCAGAATGCTTTTATTCAACATGAGGTTTGAAATTTTGGAAAGAAATTCATGGCTGCATCATGTAAAAATAAATTGAGTATCATTTGTGTTATTCATGATAAACATTGCAGCAGCACAGACACAATCAAAAATACCCTTTGTACTTTCACCTTTGGCCAATCTCTTTGCAGAAAGCTGTCTTGGCTTCATCCTAGTATAATAAAGAATCATTTTACACACCCATGTTTTGATCCAAAGTAACACATAAATGAATCAACCACATTACCTGTTCCTATTTTTTTTAAATCTATGCGTATTTCTATATATATATATGTATAAACATATTTATACAAGAAGAATTTGAGCATGTCCAATAAAATAGCCTTACCTGTACCTTGGCTACAGAATAAAGAGAAGTACTCTTAAAAGCAAAAAAGCTGTAGTTCATACACAGTATAGATGAAGTCCAAACAAATTCAAGTCAAAAAGAAAGCATATCCTGCCTAAGTAAGGCTGCATATAATGCCCATTGTTTTATATATTTAATGCTAATATTTTCCATGTTTGACAACAATTTTCAGTGACTTTCACGATCATATTAAAGCTCCTGAAAAATAGTAGTTAATAGTATTTTCCCAGCTCTATGAATGATACATTTGTAAGATATTTAAGAGAACATCACAATGAATCAGAAACAGAAGCAATTGACATGGCCACTTTTCTGACTTGTCAAGGTGGTCTCACTTCTGGGTTTTTTTTCATTTACTAGTTAAAAACTTCTCTTCATACTGCGTTAGTATCAGAACTCAGCCAGTAACACCAGAGTGGATGAATGCCTCTCATTACAGAAGGGCAAGCAGAGAAACATTTTTTCATCTCCAGCCATAATTAATTGCTATATAGTAATTTTTTTTGTAATCCATACTACACTGTGTAGCTTCTGTGCAGCTTCAAACTCAGCCACATTTCACTGCAGACAAAAGGCTAAAAACACAGGGTAAAAAAAATGTTGTGGTTTTGATACTATAAAAAGTTCACAAATTAATACACAGACTTGATGTCTGCATATATATTAATTCCTCCACTGTCTTGCAGACATGTAAGGCCACACATAGTAACAGGGATGGTCTAACCAGCAGAGGACATGCTCATGAGCTCACTCAGATTACCAGCTATTTTATTTCTCTAGGTTCATCTTTCACTGAGGGTAAGTTTCCATGATGACAAGCTGAGAGTTAAATAAATGCCTTTTCTCAGTTTACCAACGTAGCTGCAAGCACTTTATCCATAAAGATATTAAAAATGGGAAAAAAAAATTAAAAACTAATCATGCCAAATTTTTATGTTTTACAGAAAACATAAGGAAAAAAATGCTTTTCAGTGGGTAGGAGCATTACAGACAATTCTTAAACATGAAAACATGCAGGCAGGGAATGGAGAAAAAGAAGGAATGTAGATGGTGGAAACCAAACATAGAGAAAAGCTGTCAGACAACACCAGTGATTTTCTACCTATGCTAACACCTCTCAGTAGACTGGTACATGCATATCCTTGCTCTGTCATTCCAGCACCTGTAGGATATAAACTACTTGAGCTATAGATGTCCTGATGATTGTTTAACAGCAACTCAGGAATTATCTTCCATGGATGTATCTTACTGCCTTTAGAATGTCTCTTCTTGGTTTGGTCTCAACAACATCCTGAGTCAATGGGTTCATTGTTCTATTATTTATGGTGAAGTTTGTTCTTTTTATTTTAATCTTCCTGACTCTCTACTGGGCATCATGTGATACCTGTATTGGCAGGTATCACCTGAATAATTCCCTCTTCACTTCTCCACACTACTCATGGTCTCCCAAATCTCTAACATAGAGCTTCCCAATAGTTTCTTTACCAAGTAAAGGCTTCTGATATTTAAGACTTCTTGCCTAAAATGACCCTGTTCTCCCCATCATGACTTATTACAGACATGGTTGTTTGGTTTCCTGAGCTGCACACTTACACACCACCCCTCAGAATCACAGTAAATAAGAAATAAAGCAGATAGGAACATTCACAACAGCAGGGTAATCTGGACAAAAGGGTTAATTGCTATATAATTTCTTTCTGTGTACTCTGATTAATCTGTAAACATCCTGTCAAGCATACAAAATTGTACAGTTATTTATTAACATCAGATAGCTACAAAAGATCAAAAAATCTTCAAGTTTACTTAAAGCAAAATCTGATTGAATAAATAAAACTATTTGTTCACCAAAGCATGCAAGTAAAGCAAAAACCAAGGATCAGCGATAAAACATGAAAATATATAACACCTGAAGCTTAAAAGTAAGGAGTTCAAAAAACTGAATTTTGAGACCCATTAGGTAGTATGTACAATAACACAAGAAATGCTACCACCCTGCAAGAAAATCTGGTTTTAGTGCTGAAGCTGAAAGAAATTAACACACATAGTTCCAGTGAAAGTAAGGGGCTCTATGTAAACATTCTTTTTAGATATTACTGGCAGTACAGAGGGAAAACACAGCCCTATCAAAACCAAGTGATCCATAAAGATTTCTTCCACAAATCCTGAACAGTTCTGCAGTGTTAATGGCATCCTTACAATTCCCTTATTTAAAACATACCTATTTTGCCAAATGCTTCTCGTAGCTCTTCAAGCTCTTCACGAGATATAGTAGTTATGTTGTTCTCCATCTTCAGACAGCAGAAGTGTCGTCCTCAATTGCTAACACCTAAAAATAACAATAAAAAGGAAAGATATAAGGCAGGCCATAATTCCAGACACATATAAATTACTGATCTACTCAACATGAGGTACAAGACCTGAATGACACATCCAGGACTGGCACACTTAAAACATTACAAAGTACCTCAAATACCTAGCAATTCTTTTCACTGTAATAGTGAGTGAAAATTCCCAATAACAGCATCTCCTTACCTACATTTAATGTTTTCATGTGCATAGAATAAGCACTGCCTAGCAACCTACCTCCATTGCTTGAGTGGTTTTCCAGCATTAAAATCTCCTCGCACTTCAACAAACATTTTTGGAAGCATTAATTTCTAAGTGAGGTGCAGTATCATCGCCAAGCAGTGGTCAGTGCTGGGATCTAGTCCTGCAAAGCACTGAGCACTCCAACATTTACACAACATAAACCCCAGTGGGACACTTCCATGTACCAGCCTACAGTCTGCCAGTGAGCACTGGGGAGCCTTTCCACAACTGCTCCAGGAGGCGCCACCCCCGGAACTCTACCACTCTTCTGACACCCTGTTCTCTCCTAACACTGTCAAAGAGCTCAATGAAGGCCTTTACTGAGCAAAGATTGGAGTCCCAGAGTGAAACTTTCTCTACTGACCTCCTTAGAAAAGTGGAACAAAACTGAAGGCACCTTCACAAGGGTTGATAAACCCCTATGAAAGATTTTGCCTCTTACTGGATCTTTACTACAACAGTAAGATTCAGATTTATTGGTAGTAAGTGCAGCTTTTTAAAGAAGTCACACACAGTTGTCCCAACACCCAAGTTTAGATTTACATTTGCCATTTCCCACTGTGCTGTGCCACTGGCACACAGAAGGCCAGCCCAGGGCAGCACAACCCTGCCTCTGCCAAGCTCTGAGCAGCACCTGGCTGAAGAAAGAGAGAACACAGGGGTGTTACAGGTGGGCTTGTGCCTGTCCTAAAAGTCCAAGTTTCATCTTTGCTTTTACTTTATAAGCCAAAAGTGGCAAAAATCCACCTCACATAAATATTTTCATCAAAGTTGTTCTAAACTTGCCTAACTTTTCCTTCTGGTTTAGTGCTTTTGCTTTAGAGCAAGAAAAAATATATTCCTGGAATGACCAAGCTCACAATAAATATATTCAGATCTGCTATATACAGCTGCTTCTTCTCCAAAAATTGTGAATACCAGCAGAAGAGGACTGTTACCCACAGGACAAGACTCTAGAAGAGGAAACTTGACTTCAACAATTGGTTTTACCATGAATCATGCTGGGTGCCCTTAGGAAAGACTGTACCTTTGTTTCCCACCTTTTGTGGAAAATTTTTCTTCCAGGATGCTACATAAATAGAGTTCTTAAACAATAATGGGCTGTTTTAAATAGATCCTGTCTATTTGGGTCAGTATTTTCTGTGTCTTCACTGAGACTGCTCCTGTGGGTCACACAGGATATGGCCTTGAGTGTGGGTGGCAAGTTAAGTCTTTTTCCTTCATGTCACTAGATCTTATTTAAGTACTAAAATCCTTCTTACCCATTTTGCTAAGCTTACGAACAGCATGTACCAGTCTCCATACTGAAAAGAATTTAAATATATATTCAGAAAAAAATAACCCTTCACACATAGATGTTTCTGGAAGTGCAAGTACCTTCACTGGGAACATGATGCGGCAATTAAAGAAATAATGAACTGTGGAAAAATTGGTGAAAAAAAGAAAACATTTAAATGCAAATTACAATGGAAATTTAAAGGGCTCCAAATCTAAAAAGAAAACCCCAAAAACCAAACAGACAACTCTGAAATACAGAAATGGTGTGACAAAGCAAGAGTGAAATACTTAGCTATGCAAGTATAAAAGACAACAGCATTTTTGCTGGCACCATTAATGTTTTTAACTATTTACCATTATCATGACTCAGATCTTATAAATTTCTGTAAAGTTGCATGCAATTAGTTTCTCTCCTGCCCCTTTATGATTAATAATTCAGATTTTCTGTCATATTCTATTTCATAAAATAGCGATCTTTGATTTCCAAAGACACTGATTATTTCAGTTACACAGTAGAAACATCTGTTCTTGAATGAAGCAGAAAAATAAAGCTAATAACTGCTCTAAAGAGACAGCCTTAAATAGCCTGTGATATCCTTACAGGGTAAATTATCTGGTCAATTAAATGTCAGAAGTGCTCCAAGCATGGTTCAGGCATTCAGGAGAGACAGAGTCTGAACATTCAGAGACAACACCTTAACTAGTCAGACGTTTCAGACAATTCCAGTCCACAAACAGGGACCTTCTATCTGAGCTAATAAATACCTTGCATGCCCAAGCTCATCACCACCCAAGCTGACTCAGGGCACAGGCAATTCTAACAAGATTTAGCCTCCAGAGGTACCTGTACCTTGCAACCATGAGTACCTGTTGAAAGGAGCATTTACAGAGAACATTTCTGTGCACTGTGAGGGTGTTCATATGACACTTAGATTTTCTGTAGTCCCCACCTACATTTAACCATTCCCTGCCGCTCCAGGACAGGGTAGGTACAAACACTGGATTAATGCTGACGAAGTACCATTGATCCTCTTTTTAGTCTTTGAAAATATGCTTAACGTGAAGTGACAATATTTATAGTCCTAGCCTGCTTTCTATGCCTGGAAGGCTTTTTCAATCTAAAGACAATTCACTGGACTCTGCTGGAAATCATCCACATCCAACTAAGACAGATCCAAACTGCTGTTGATACCATGGTGGTAGTTCTTTATGAGTAGAGGAGTATCTGTGGCTGAGAAACCACAAAGGATGAAGTGAGTAGGTCCAAAAGCAGCTCCTGTCACATTTTTGACCTGTTATCAAAGCTGTCAGAAAAAACAGAGCAGTTAATTGGCAATCAGACCCAATAGTTGTCTCTATCCATGCAGGCAAGTGGCAATTTCTTTTCCAGTTCTTCATTTCAAATTCTATTTGCCTCATTTCCACACGCAGCTGCTACTGCAGTGACAATGGAGTTTCGAATGCTGACTCGAGAGCTTATTTTCTTTTGTTGCTGTTCTTTTTGTCTGCATCAGGGACCCACCTCCTCCATCCCTGCTGCAAATACTGCCTATTGCTGCATCATTCTTAGAGCTGTTGTCTCTAATGACAGCCAAGAGAGCATCATTTGCATATACAGGTTGTGCTTTTATGTCAACAACCAGCTGGTTATTACTGTGTACTATCTATAATTACAAAATATGAACATTCTCCTTCTCTTATTTGGCTTTGAATCTGCCACAGATTTTAATGGAAAAAAAATCCCCCCAAAATACAGTTTAACCTGTAGTATTCCTGTCTTAGTTATCCAGGACTCTTTAAGTCAATGTGATGAGAACAAAGTAGCTTTCAAGCACTATTAGTGTCTTTTAATCTCTCGCCAGAATAAACTAGGAGTCCTATCCAGTCTTTGTGAGAAAATAATGCATTATAAGGTATAAGACACACAAAAGAAACTTTAAAACAAAAATTTGCATCACATACTCCCCTTAGACAGTAAGGAAAGAGGAAATGCTAATTAAAATTTACTGGAAATGTTTGCATATAATAAAGATTTGCACAATGGAACAAACATACAGAATGTTAGCTTGATATGAACACACACATACAGGTTTCTGATGGTTTTCAAGAAGACAAACTATCCATTTTTGTTTGGGTTTTTTTGTTTTGGTTTTGTTTGTTTGTTTCCCCTCCCCAAGTCATCTTATGCCAAGATTATTACTGCCCCTCAAATGAAAAGATGATTAGGGGCCAACTGAATCAATCCTTTAATAACGTGAAAGGACAAATTGTTTTAGGTGTTGCACCGGTGGTCTGTAATAAAACAGCAGTGGAGATTACCTTTTCTTAATTTAATACAGATTACGTTTTTATCTTACTGTGATAAGTCTCAATCTTTATGACAAAATGAATAATCATTAGAGTTCAGTGACTTTATAATTTTATTATTATTGTTGCTTGCCCTGGTATGGGATACAGAAAGATAGCTTATCTGGTAAGGCTGCAGGAGATATCATTAGCAAAGAAATGCACTGTCTATGGTATCCAAAGTGAAAGAAGTCTTGATTGTGGGACACAGTCGTGGAATCACAGAATGCCAGGCTGGGAAGCACCACAAGAATCAGCCAGTCCAACCTTTCTTGGCAAAAGCACTCTCTAGACAAGATGGTCCAGCAGCCTGCCCAGCCAAATCTCAGGAGTGTCCAATGTTGGGGAATGCACCACTACCCTGGGGAGATTATTCCGATGGCTGACTGCTCTTCTTTGTGAAAAATTGTCTTGTGACCAATAAGAACGTCCCCAAGAGCAACCCGTAGGTATTACCCCTCCTCTTTTCCATGTGACTTCTTTTACAAGGGAGTAATCACCCTTTCAATACTGGAACTCGGTGATAAAGGTGTCCCCTAAACCTTTTCTAAAGGCTGAACAATCCCAGTTCTCTCAGTCTTTCCTCCTATGGCACCATCCTGTCCTCTGATCATCTTTGTGGCTCTTCCCTGCACCCCCTCCAGCCTGTCTGCATCTTTCTTTGTGGCAGGAATCAAAACTGGA
Source organism: Donacobius atricapilla (assembly GCA_013397315.1). Classification (NCBI taxonomy): domain Eukaryota; kingdom Metazoa; phylum Chordata; class Aves; order Passeriformes; family Mimidae; genus Donacobius; species Donacobius atricapilla. The sequence goes on from WBMY01002937.1 coordinate 1,099,685, forward strand.
CACAGTATCCCAGGCGAGGCCAGCTCTCTAATTAGTTCAGAAAGAACTGATCTAACACGCCTGTAGACTGATAAGCACTGGGCTTTATAAAGAAAAAAGATAAAAAAATAGATCCACTCCAAATGCAACAGAAGATACTTCTCAATCTTAAAAACAGGAGAGCACCAAAAGGTCAAAGTAATCAGCTATATACATACATATACCTACATATATATATAAAGGTATTGCAAGCCCCTTGCTAATTTTTGAAAGAAGAGATGGGTACAATTATGGTAGGAATTACAGTTATTAGCAGAGGAATATGAAGAGCAAAGTTCTTCCAATATGATACAGTCAGTCTGAAGCTTCACAACCTGAAACACTCAGAGATTATGTTTCTCAGTCTGGGTTTATAAACGTGACTGGATATATTTATGATGATCAAAAGTATTTAATTACTAGAAGTTGGAGGATAACAATGAAGAAATATATAAACCAATATTCAACATATAAACCAATAATCCATGGAATTTTCCTCAGTCTTTTATGAATGGCATTACATAGTGAACAAAGTACAATTTAGGAGGGGAAAATACTATTTTTAACTTTGCCCAAAACTGTATGCACTGACCTTTGCTAAAGGAAAGCTATCGAACCAGCCACAGTGATAAACTTTGTGTCCACGTAATATGTATCTCATGAAAAGAAGATGAGATGTACACTGAAATTAATTACTCACTCCATAGGAATTTATTCAACATAGTACAGTAACTCTGGTCAGTAAAAGACTCAACATTTCCTCAATGCCTTTAAGATAAACCTGGATGACGCATGAGTAAGCAATAAAACAAGCTGAGATATCTAATTAGTAGATTGGTCAAGGGCCTGCTCTGAGTTCACTTACTGTGGTATAAGTAGAACAGAACAATTTCATGAGGCCCAGGTCAGAATTAAGAGCAACTCTCTAATAAGGCAGATAAAAGCTTACTTTGGAAAGATACCTTTTCATCCAAACAAATTGCCTCCAGCTTCCTTTGCCTGCTGAGTGTACAGAATAGCCATGCAAATTTATCAACAGTATCGGTTTCATGCAGATTCCTTTGCATGCATCATTCAAGAGGATCTCAACCTGTGTGTGCTTTCTGTTGTTGCATTCAGCACTCCAAATATATCAACAGAAACCTCACCTATGCCCATACCACTTGTAGGCAAGTAATTTTGAAAAAGGGCTGTTGCACACTGAGTTCACGGAAGAGCCTTGCATGAAACATTCTGCAAACCTGAAATGTTTACAGTCCAGCTACACCAACATTTTGGGCTGAATTTGCCCAAATGGATTAACTCAAATCATAGGTGGCCATTCTGCTTTGGCTAATTAGTTGTTTTTTAAAGATTTCTACAAGTTTCACCTGCTTCCAGCACCGAGCTGTGAGTATTGTCATCAAGAGCAAATCTGAAATAGCGACATTCTCTGTGGAACTGGGACACTGAGGTGACACAAGTCAGTATCACCAGCCCTGCAGAGCTGTGCACACAAGTTACTACATTCTAATTGCATTTTCTGATGTTTATGAATGCTGTCATCCTTAATATTAGTTATGGTTAGATCACTTCTGCAAGTAACAGAATAGCAAAGGAGTTAAATTTATTTCTGTAATACAATGTGTCCAGGGCTCCCTACCTGACAGCAAACCATTTCCAGGCAAATACATAAACAAAGCTGCTTCCATGCAACAAGCAGCTTTTCTTTAGGACTTGAAAATACCAGGCAAATCAGTATTAGAAAAATAGAAACAAGATTTTTCTTACAGATCTCTTGATAAGACACAACACTTCTGCTTTTCAGAACACAAGATCAGATTGTCTACAAAAACAGTGTACCCCTTAAACTGAAGCAAAATCATTCTACCTTTGAGATTTGTTTTCTGTGATGAAAATGTCTAGATTCAGTACCTTAACAATCTTCATATTTTATGTCATTTAGATATATTACCTTTCCAATAAATTATGGAGTACAGAATCAAAGTATACAAGACAAGATAATAAACAACATGCCATAATACAACAGCAAATTAAGGGACACAAAAATAAAGTTTCCCTACAAAATTTTTAACGTGGTTAAATTCAAAAAACTCTGACCCAAAATAAAAGTTGGATACAGTGAATCTACTGAAGTGGCTCTTGCTCTCACTTTTATTAGGAACAGCCTTTAGCTTGGTAAAAGTTCAATGACAGCATGTAGGTGGTATCCAAATTATGTTAGAAGTACTGACATAGGGAAAATGGAAGTGTAGGAAGAACCTGAATATACTCTACCCATAAATCTTAATTACCTTTATGCTTTCTCTACATCTTTCATGGTTTTCATTCCTCAGCTACACAAATATTTAATCAAGAAAAAGAACACAAAAGGCATAAGGGCTTAATTTTAACATAAACATACCAACTATCCACTAATAAGACTGTTTCCACTAAAAAGTGTTTTCAGAATTCATTGTCAATAAAAGCAGCTTGTGAAATAAACAAGAATAGAGTTACTACATTCCACAGTAGAAAAGGATGGTCTTGTTAGGTCTTTTTAAAGGCATTTGAGCCAATGACTTGGTCGGCAAACAGCTTGGGAACACAAGTTTAAATGCCTGCATGACACCAGAAGCCCGGAAGCTGTGCTGCCAACCTAAAGCAGTTCAGTTCTGGAACATCCTATCAAGCCTTTCAGCTGGCCTGAAGGAGATCAGTTACTCTGGCCTTCAGGTACAGGGCCATCCTCCTTATTACCACCACAAAGGCACCATGCTTACTAAGCACACGTTTTTCAGTCGTATTCCAACAGCTTCAACTGGGGGCAGCTGGATTTGTGGATTTTCAGAATCTCTAATAATCATGGCATAAATAAAGTAATGAAAAACTTGGGAAACAAATAAGTGGAATGCAATTGCAATCTCCTTCCAAGAGAGATAGAGGCAGTTCTTGTTTGGTGCTGCCAAGGAAACACAAGCGTTAGTGTAAACACTCAAAGGCTCAGTTCCATAGTTCATTACACAGAATGTCATGGATGTACTAATATTTTGATTTTCCAGTAAGGAAGTGTTGCATCCAGCAATAAAATCTACATGCTGTTAATGACACACAATTGCAACACAGACAGGAAACAATGAGCAGAAACAGTGTGAGAAGTGGGATTAGGGAATTCCCCTGGGAGACCTGGGATCACACAGAGGACCTCCCCTTTGTTGAGCAAATGACACTATACTGTCTCCTCAAGGCTGTTGGAAAATGTACATTTGTAGAAACCACTAGAACTGTAATACATGTGACCTTCGTGGGTGTGGTTCTAACCTTCCCAATGTGAATCATTTTAGTGTAGCTTTGCTTCCACCTTATTGTTCAGAGTCTAGAATATTTTTTACCTTTTGCTGACACAGTTAAAACTAGTGCTTACAAAGGAAATTCACAAATCCTGGTATAAAACTTGCTGTCCATTTCTGCTGTGTGGCTTACACTTGAGAGACCCATTTTCATCTCTGCGTTTCTGGTACATGACTATATATAGTTACTATTGGGTCCACTTCTATTTGCCATTAAAATCAAGTGTATTTCCAATGAAAAACTTCATTCCCATTCATCATTAACATGTTTTTCTTAGATAGCTCAAGAACACTAAAATTGTCCACTATAACCCACAAAAATAATGCTAACAGAAGTGAAGCAACCCCACCACCTCATCTTTTTATCCAAGAATCTGAAGCTGGAGTTTCGAACATAAACATTTAAAGAGACTGTTCTGAAAGCAAAACTACTTCTTTTCCATTTTACACATGGCAATGTATTTAAGCAATCCACGACTGCAGAACAACATTCAAATCAATTAGCAAGGAAGTAACAGTTAGAATTAAGGTGAATTAGTAGAAGAAACTTCTTTACAGGTGTAAACATCAAAATGTTTACACTGGTCAAGGAAGCATTTGACTGAGCCTTGAACAGAAAAAGTTCAATCAATATAATGTATTGTTTCATTTATCAGACTTTTCTTTTCTCTTCCCAACATCAATATAATTTGCCTTCTGGATGGGTCATTTGATACTCTCCAAAAATCATTTATTATACTGAAGCCTATGTCCCATGCTGATTCATCATTTGGCTTCCCTGCACACAAATGTGCTAGACTCTCCTTCCTGGAGAACTTGTTCAAGCTCCCATCACGCACCTTTCCTGCTCCTCCTGTTCCAAAGGCTTCCCTTGCCTCACGGACCTTGTCCCATCACTTCCTGCAGGACGATGAACTTGTCCCCGTCACTTGTCCATCACTTCTGAATGCGTCCCACAGTGACAAGGAGAATGGCCTGTCTCTGGAGGGCCACAGTTGGCAAGGATCTTGCTTTCCAATTAACACTGGAAGCTGCTACCTCAGATGCTGAGACCAAAAGCAAGGAAAAAATACAGCCTGAACCAAAACTACAGTAGCCAAACACAGGAATTGTGACAAAATTAATTCCTACGAAGGTCAAAGCATCATAGCAGTTTTAGCATGCAGATACATGTTAGAAGGAAAGAGTACCAATAACACAGAGAAAATTTGATGGGAAACTAGAAAACAGTTTACTCATAAAACCCATTTGATTACCAGTAATTGCTCTGAAGAACAATTCTTTTTTAAAGTCGAAACTTGGTGTCTCTGTGACATTTCATTAGAGCAAACGATACTAAAATATAAATGGAAAGGCTACACTACTGAAAGAAAGTTCATTCAGGAACTCCATCCTCAAGTCACTCTTTTGTGCCTAGGCTGACATTACATATCAAGTTTACAACAGCAAAAGAGAGAGTTAAAACACACACCAGCAAATGATACTTAATCTTTCTTTCTCTGTCTAGGTTTAAGAACATGCAGCTTTCGTTAGCATGCAACTACAGTCACAAATATAAGCTGCATTATTTGTAAAGGAAATTTCAGTTGGAAAACATCCTGAAATACTTATTGAAATACCTATATCAATAAAAACTCAGAGCTCATGATGTGTTGACAGAACCCTCATTTCACAGTAGGACTTTTTGGGTATTCCGGTACTCTCAAATAAGATTCATAGGTCAGAGTTTATGCTTTAATTATCCTTTTATTTCCTTAATAAACTATAGCACTGCTAGTTAATTACTAAACAGAAAAGTTAATGAGAAGCAATGGTCTGGATTACAAAAATAACTTTTCCAAAAACCCACAAATCAGACCCTAAGCAACTAAAAACTCCATGAAATATGGAGCACCTGTCTTCTGTTTCCAAATACTTCCCATTATTATCAGATTAACTTTTTAAGCCCTGCTTTCCAGTAACTGGAAAGACTTGAAGTTTGTTTTAGAATTAAACAGATTCTTGTGTATTTTCTCAACCCCACAAAGTGTGCCAAATTACAATTTCACAAGTTATGAGCTTCACAGTTTTTGAGACTGCTGGATTTTGCATTCTGTCCACTCCAACCAAAGTGTACTCACCTCTGAGTGTTTAATCTGTTAAAATGTCACTGGTTTTTGCAAAGCTGTCAGTATTTGTCCCAAGCCTCTGTTTCTTCCCGGTTCGGTGCCTCTTGAGAGGCAGGACATACTGTACTACTCCCTATTCTTTCCTGAGGAATAGGCTTCAGCCTTCTATGGCATTCATAACTTCAGAAAAGGATCGTTTTCTTAAACCAACTAGAATATTATGAACATTTTTCTCTTCTCTGAGCATGAAGATAACATTTAGTCACCATGTAACTGAAAGAGCAGAACTACGGACAAAGCTCTCAGTGAACAAACAGCCTAAGAGGCAGAAGAGGAGGGAGGGTTAAAACAGCACAACAGCAGCGCCCCACGAAACTGCCTTTATCCTGCCCTGTGCCTGTTCTTTGGTAACTGAAGTAGGAAACCTCAGCTTGCTACAAATAGTAGAACTCCAGCAGAGAGACAGGCTAACTCTTACTAATGAACTTAGCTTTAAGGTCACCCCAGACGTTAATCATGTGAATATCATTAAGAGTAACAATAGAAATGCATTCATTCTGCCCTCAGCAGTTCAATTTACAGCCACATATTCTTCATAGTCTGGCTAACTGCAGTTATGAAATAGTACTGAATAGACGCGTGGTGCCAGAATATTTCCCAGTTTTCATTAATTATCAGATGGCAGTATGGCCTTCTGACACCCACTAATGCCTCCTTCAGCTCCACATGGTTCAAAAGATTATTAGATTAGACTGATCAGCTACTATACCGCAAGCAAGCCAGGATTTACTGTCATGGAAAATTCATAGGTTATTTTTGGGTTTCTTTTCTCATTGGTCCAGCTAGAGGGAAAAGGAGGGTCCTCCAAAATCCATGGCAAAAGCCACCGGCAGCATTTCAAAGCCAGTCTCTGCAGACCCCACAGTGCTGCCTGTTTGCCAGCTCACAGCTTTGAGGAGCTACGTTAGCCCAAGTGCTGAGGATAAAAGCAGCACATCAGTAAATCTGAGTAATGAAAGCTAAATAGAGTATTGTTCCTACCTTCTAAACTAGAAGACAATCTGGGACACAAGGGAAGCTCATTTGCTGGTGCTGCAGTTCTCACTAATTAGGTCAGAATAAAACATCTACAGTTGTTGTTGCCAACTGTCATTTTTAATCATATTTTGTAAATGAAAAAGAACAAAATTCCCGAGCAAATTTTTTGTAACTAAATTATTCAAAATCTCAGCCTTAGGATTCCTATGATTAGGAGATAACTTTATATGCTTTAATGAGAACTATTTCTGATGCTTTGGTGAAAACTTTGCCATCTTTTTTGCAAACAACAGAAATCAAAATTAAAAAATAAACCTACCAAAATCTTGGGTTTAAACAATTCATCTTTTTTGATAGTTTGAGCTCGCAATGTGAACAGATATCCCTAAGCATTTGAACCATACATTGCAATTATGCAACAAAGTCATGAGTTTAGAAAAAAAAAGTCTAAACAAAAGATATATCCAGGTATTTCTACTAAAACAATGAAAATCTATCATTTTATTCATCTGCTGGAAAACAATGCATAAAAGTGTTCATAATTTCTGTTAATTAGAATTTTTGTTTTTAAGAATTTTTGTTTACTTTTGTAAGTATCATGAAAAAAATAATCTCACAAAATAATGTTAGATTAATAAAAACCTTTACAGAACAAAAAAAGATAGTTTAAAAAATTATTTGTTGCTTTAAAATTAATTACCTGAAGTCCCAGAAAGTGAGGAAGATACAATTATACAGTTATCTTGCATATACTAACTATAAGGAACAATACTCACGGCCCAGAAAATACTGTAAGCTGGATCACCTTTGTAATGAGCCTCTTTGCTGCAATAGAGTATTCTTAAATATAATGTATTTACAGCTGTTTTGTGTTGGCCATTTTAAGATGTCCCACAATAAAGTGACAATTGTTTGCTCTCACAGACTGCAGTACATGCTACAGCATTCCAAAGCTGCCAGATCACAGCCCAAAGCCTTTCCGAACTGGGACACTTTCAAAGGAAAATGTTAATGTTTCTTACACCACTCCTAAGCCAGAACACTTGTTCAGACTTTGAGAGCAGATTGTCACATATTTGGCAAATGAAATACATAGCCAAAAAGAGATTCTGTGATGATAAGATGATCAACTGTGATCAACAGATAAATCAGTTTGTTGGTAAATCAGCTCTTTCACAAGGACAAAACATCTTTGGAGGAGATAATTTAAAATAAGCATTTTATTTCACATAATTCTTTAACTGATACGTTTTGGATTTTAAGTTAGCTACAAGTCTACACCAAAGGAATCATTGTACTCCTACGGACCTTCACAAAAACTCAGTAACTCTGTCACATTGTTTACTGTCACTTTACATGGTGACAATGAATGAAAAATAACTCATGATTCTAAGTCTCCAAAAGTAATGCTCTTGAACATTAAACAATACCCTATATTTAAATCCCTGTTTTTAAGTTTCTAGACATGACACAGAAGTATTTATTGTGCTGTTACTGTCACTCAGCAAGTCAGTGCCATGCTCACCTTCCCAAGCTTTCCCACTCTCGCTGGTCTGTCTCCTGCAGGGTGAGGAGCCCAGGGGGAAGCAGCACAACTGAAGTGACATCTTAACGAAGCACTTCTTCGGCAGCGCACAGACTCGAGTCAGTCACTCCAACAACATCCAACATATGCTTATTTCATTGGGGAGGGCTGCTATGGATTAATCCTATTGAGTTTAAATGCCTAGATCTTAATTTACTTTAATCTTATTTTAATTTAAAAAGCAGAATGGCAGCTTGAAAAATAAACTCTGTGGCAGAAGAATTTGTTCCATAGATTTACCACACCAAAAAAAAAATAAATCAGGAGGGAAAGCATGAAAAAATTTTGGAATGCAACCAAAATACGTGCTTCTATTATTAAAGATAATTTCATCATTTCTCCTTTCTCCAAGGCAGTCAGTCTATCAGACAGTTCATGAAAAAGCCCAGTGTGGCTGACCCAGGGGCTGTCTTTCACACAGCACAAGGGCTGCCATTTCAGGCTGCAAGCCACCTTAGGAAAGCAAACACAACAGGAGTGCCAGAAGTAGGGATTTGCTCTGGCACGACAAAAAACAAGTCTTGTGTTGCTGCCAAGCTTCTCTTGGGAGCAGCTTTGGTAGGAGGTGACCAAACCACCTTGCCCATGGTGAAGAGGCCAATCGGGAGGTTTGAGTTTCAAGCAAAATGGTCAAAGATTCTGGAAATTTTTAGGAGTGCACACATTAGTTTAAATTATGTTTTGAATCTCTGGTAACACCAGAATAATGAAATCCCTTTTGAGAGCTCAAAGATAAATAAATGTCAATGATTAAGCTGAACAAGGTATCAGTTTTTAGAAGGATTTGTCCAATAGGTCTCACACTAGTGAAGTAGTTACCTCTATATGCAACTCTAAGCAAGTGACAACTAACTCTTTTTAAAAAGAGGGAATTATTGATATGAATTAAATGATAACCAACTCTCTTTTTAAAAAAAGGACATTATTAATAAAATCTAAATTTATGTGCTCTAATATTTTGTAATTTGGGATGCGAAAAATATTCTGCCCCATACAATTAAATATTCTGCCACAATTCAGTGGCTGATAAGGGTGATGATAAGTAAGGCAAAATATGTCTTTAAATTCAGTTATTTCACATTGAATACATCATATTACCTGGAAAGGGAGGAGAAAATTGTCACTAGCTTCAATTAAATATATCTTGAGTCTATAAATCAATCTTGGAAGGACTAGAAACATTGCAGAAGTAAAATAATCAATGTTAAATCAATGTTAAATTATAACTTTATACTACTTTACCACTGCCTTATCCTTAGGATATGAAGGAAAGAATTTCATTTCCCTTTGTCATAAGGTGATAAATTAGTGCAAAGAGTCGCAGTAGGACATATGCAAACACAATGGGAGAAGTGGAGATGTGGAGTTAGAAGAGCTTGATAGATCAGCAAGACAAAAACATTCCAAACCATAAAAATTCTGGAAAAGAAAACCTATCAGAGAGCAGCTGGTTTGAAAGAAACAGCTTGATCCCAAAACTTCAACAGAAACAAACTCTTGAAATCACATTCAAATAAATATAATCTTCCTGATAACATATGACTTAATATTTCAGCTTTTCTGCATGTCAGTGTTTTTAATCAGTCTATTCTAGAGCTGAGATGAAAGAATGAATACACTAATTGAATGAAAGTGGGAAATACTGGATCCAGCTTTTTTTTTTTCCCCTAGTGACTATTATTATTAAGGAAACATCTGCCAAGAGAGCCCTGAAAGTGAGTTGATAATCCTTTTCCCACCAGAAGCATGCATGGAGAAGCACACATTCTGCTTTATGCATAATTTATTTCTGAGGCTTAGCAATACCAGTCTCTCTGATGAGCCATTGTGATGCAGTACCTTTATTCTCCTTGGACACCTGTATGGAAGCAGTAACCAAGTACACACCTCCACATAAAAACCTAGGAGTTCATCAAGTTACATTTAGAAGTAGCAAAACAAATAATTATGTAAACAATAAGACCACAGCTAACAGTTAGCATTCCCTGCATGTGACCAGATGAATCAAAGCTGAAATCATGTAATTAGTAATTTTACCACAAATGTAATACACCAGAGAATAGAGATATCATCCTTGCTCTTTCATTTTCAAGCTCTTTTTGAAAGATTTAGCAATAGCAATGATTAAAAACCATAATAAAGAAACCAGAAATGCAGAATGGGTTCTGGCGGTAACCTGGAATTCCTGATCCATATTGAACTGACCAATGTCAGTTGCTATTTTCATTGTTAATATTGCTTTACAAGTCATAACACCATCACCAGTTGACTGTTTGCTCCTTGAATGTCAGGCTGAAAATGAGCTTATAAGACAACACCTTCCACAGAAAGTCTTCAGACCTAGGCTGTAGGTTGAACAGCAATTGCAGGTGCTCAGCTGAGTATCTTTTGCCAGAACTACATTTACAATGAATTGCTTCCTTATTCTCTGCCACAGTGCAGTGGACCCTTTCCCAGGGATAGTTGTTTGTTGGGATCAGATTCTGTTACTTGCTGGGAGTCCTGTCCTACATTTATTTAATCTGTTTATGTAAACGTGGTGATCTTTGGAAGCAGTTAGCATGGATGTAAAGTATTTTAGCCATCATGGTGAATGCTATGAAAGCATTTTATTTAATTACTGCTACAAGAAGGGTGGAACTAAACATTACACTGAGACTTTACATGAAGTCTTACATGTAAGAGTATCCCTAAACTTTTCAGTTTAGGTATTTCCAGACAGCAGGTTGTTAAGACAAAATCCTCACAGAGTGCTGGAAGCCCTACTGGGAAAATACTCACCAAGGAACAAAGAAGTAATAGGTACTACTCCACTGCATATAGATTTATTTGCTTTCCAAAAAAAGGTGGAAAAATGACAACATGAATCCCCCTTCTCCCTCCTCCATTGCACTTTCTACAGTAAGCAATACAAAAGTGGACATTTAGCAGAACTTTTATTAATATTCCCATACATAAACTCTATTCCAGTTTTTATCAATACAGAACACAGAATCAGATGACAAATTATAGCTCCTAATAAGTCTCTCAGAAAACAGCAACTTCCCACTGTGAAAACTGGAACAATGGTAGCTAGCAGAGTTTTTCAGATTTTCATTGAGAAAATATTTGAATAAAAGAATCTACATAATTTCAACAGAATTTTCAAATGTACTTTAAATGATATTTTCAATGCACACTGCACAAGTTTCTCCTAGCATGACTAGTACAGAGTTTTAGACTTCACTATGGGATGTTTAAGCATCACTGTGGGTAAATTTTTTTTTAAAGAGTTAATTCCAGATTCTGTAATTTTTTTCTTTAGGAAACTATACTCCAGGAATTTTAACTCTCATTCAAAAATTATCAACTCAAAAAGTCTTGATGATATACACTGATATTGGTAGTAATACATTTCTGTGAGTTTCCTCCACAGCTACCAGCCTCAAGAATAGCACGTTTCTAGAAATACTGGGAAGCAAGAAACAAGTAAGAAAAAAAAAATATAGGCAACTATTTTTAAAAGTAGCAGTTGCAGATAAACAAAAAATAGTAATTGCTGCTATGCAAATAATAAAACTAGGCTCAAAAGGAATGTATAGTCTAATATACCATTTCCCCAAACTGCTAAATATTGTATTTTTCATTATCAGTAGTGTATTAGTAGGTTTATTCATAGAAAAAACGTGAATAAGTGCTTGTAGGACTAGGACGTGTCAAGATTATATTTAGAAGTCAAATATATTTTAGTGTTACATGTTTTCTTTTCCCACTTTTTCCCCCTCTTGTACCTGTCAGGTTTTGCTTAGCTGGTTGTACACAATCTGCTTTTAGGTTTCTGGCTTGCTTGTTTGTCCTCACCACCATTTACCGTTTCCATTTTTTTACTTTTTTGTTTCATCATCACCCCGATATTCAGGGTGACACATAATTTTAGTCTGTGCCACCTCATTGCAGCCCGGCTGACTAAGCGCGGAGGCAAACGCGGGAGCGCTGCAGTCACACCGCGCCGTGCCCGGGGCCAGCGCCCGTGACCGGGGGACAGCGCCCGTGCCCGGGGGACAGCGCCCGTGCCCGGGGGCAGCGCTGTGCGCAGGGCCAGCGCCCGTGCCCGGGGGCCGCGCAGGGAAAGGCGACGGGCGCGCCCACAGCTCCCGGGTGCCCCTGCAGCAGCCCGGCGATGGGCAGCCCGAAGCACAGCCTGGCAACGAGCGGAACGGCTCGGGGCAGCTCCCAGGAGCCCCGGGCACCGCTGCATCTCCCCTCACACCGCTATCCGGCTGGGAGCTGCCAGCTCCCAGCTCCTGAAAGCATCAAGGAGCGCACACGGGCATTTCCATGCACTCCTTTTGTCTGCCCGCAGGACAGCCGAGGCTGAACTGCCGTCCTGCCAACCTCCTGGGGAACAGCTCACACACACCCACAGAGCACACGAGCCCCAAGGACAGTATGGTGCCTCAAAACTAAACAACACAGGGAATCAAAGCACAATTAACATGCTCTTGTGCTCTCAAACCTGCTGGTCCAATGCGAAGTCACTCAGTCACTTAAAAGAAGTACAATGACCTGCAGAGGTATGTGGTACAGAAAGAATGAAAGCCGAGAGAGAGGCCTGAGTGTGGAAGAATCATGCAACTATACAGTGAGAGGACTGCTCAAGTAGGGAAGAGAGCAGCAAATAAAAATGAAAGAATTTTTTTAAAAGTACCAGCAGCTGTGGCAGAAATCTTGGTAGTGCTGCATACACTGAATTTGACACTTAGTTGTACCTGTCTCCATTAATTTCTTCCCCTGACCCGAGTTCTGCACATCTAAGATTCCTTTCACCAATATGAAACAGCTGCATTGGAGGAGAAAACAGAGAAAGGTATGCAGGCACATTATCTTTATTAGCAATTAGTCACTCTCTTCAAATGCATAACACATCTGCTTCTCTTCTTGGGGGCTGAGACACAAACGTGCAACGAGATGAAAAAGAAACAAGATGCTTATCCTGTGCTTAAGAAAAGCAAGAATTAAACCAGGTGTTTCAGGGGCTGTTTCCCTGGAGGGTCTATAAAACACTAGGTTGTGTGAGTGAGACTTCACAGCCCAGTGAAGTTGTTACGGGAACTCTCATGTGGAGTCTTCTAACATCATGGTAGCCGGAGAAATTTGATGGTATGGTGAGAAGTCAATAGATGGGGCTTTGCAACTGGGAAGTAAAATTCCTAGTGAAGAATGGGGAGCAGGAGATCTCTCTACTGAATAGTTAGAAGTTTTTTTTACAAAAAAGAAAAAAAACCTGAATTACATGCTCAGTAAGTGCTCACAGAAGCTGCACCACAAATTTATGGAGCATTCTACCAGTGATAAATGAAAGCTCTACAATACCTATATTAATATGATCTGTTGACTCCAGAGACTTGCATGCAAAAGCACTTTCTTTTTACTAGGGACTTTATGTGCCACACCTATGCTTTACCAGCAAAAACAATCACTTTATGATTCAGTGAATTTAACTTATTTCTTAGGATAACAGAATCTTCTTGAACTTCCCGATATACCAACAGTATCCTGCTCTCTCTTACGTTCATCAGGGATGACATGGGAGTTTTAACTCTACATCAAATTGGCAAGCAGTACAGTTTACACCTTCCTTAGTGTGTCATTTCAGTCTTGGAAATTTATACTCAGAATATTGTTTTCACAATAATAAATACTTTAAATTGAAATGGTCTAGAAAATTTTGTGTTCAAACTAACAGTGATAACAAAACCCAGATGTACATGGTCTTCCTGAAACACTAAAGTCCTACTGAACAAACCATATATAGCTACATGGCTCCTGCTTTCTCTCTAAGAATGACTTTAGAAAGACTAACATTTTATAAGGTTAGCTGGTAGAAAACATTGCAATATATGGTAGAAAACATTGCAATATATGCTGGAAAACAAACTAAGATAAAACCCAGTTATATTTTGTAAAGTTTCTTGAAGCATTTTAGGTCCTTGCCAAGTTGCCGGCCTTAAAAGGCCAGCAGAATTTTATTGAAATGACCAACATGTATTTTGCAGGACAAAAATAACCATCTCTGAATGAAATACTAGCAATAGGTTCCCGAAAGCATTAATCTGAAGTGGTTCAAGTAATTGAAACACACGTGGGCTATTTTACATGCGAGCGACCCAGCCCTAGCACAGTGGAAACAGGCAACAGAATTATCCTCCAACAGGATTTTATATCAACCCAGAATCAACGCTAAGCGAAGCTCATACACAAACACAGCAAGAGCCGGAGCTCCTAATGACAAAAACAGAGCTCAGAGTTCAGTGTCCCCTCCCGTACTGTCTCTGCAGTTCACACCTGCCCATAGCCCCTTGTTTTATCCTTTTTTCCCCGGAATGTTCGGGACTCTTTGCCCCGGCGGGGCCGCACGCTCCCGCCCCGCGTCCCTTCGGATTCTCATCAACACCTTCCCTACTTCACACACGTAAACGTTTCACAAAAGAAACATAGTACAAGGCAACCTGCGCTCAGAAAGCAATAATAACAACAAAACAGAAAAACTGTATCTTACACACGCTGCTACCTGTACGGAGGAACGCCGAGCCCGCTCACCTGCCGAACGCGCCCTCCCGCCGGCCGCGGGCCCCCGGCGCCGCTCCCGCCGGACTCGGCTCACGGCGGCAC
>WBMY01002937.1:1114474-1153687 GCA_013397315.1 Donacobius atricapilla
CCGAGCGCGCCGGGGGAGGAGGTTTGGGCCATGCCGGCCGCCGTCGCGCCGTTCCCGCCCCGCGCCGCGCCGCCCGATTCAAAGCGGAGCCATGGCGGAGCAGGGCCTGGGCATGGCCTCCATGATCCCCGCGCTGCGGGAGCTCGCCAGGTAGGACGGGCCCGGCCGCCGCCGTGCAGGGCGTGTGTGTGCGGGGCCGTGCTGCGCTGGGGAAAGCGGGCCCGGCACGCGTGGCGGGGAAGGGGAGAAGGAGGTGTGCGAGGTGGCCCGCGGCCGGGCCCGCGCCTTCACCTCCGCTGCTCCCTTCTCCCGCCGCGGGCAGCGTCGGTGGCACCTGCCCGCTGTGTCCCTCTCGCCCTGCCGGTGGCGCTGGCTGAGCCCGCCGGCAGCGGCGCGGTGGCCTCCGAGCAGCCGGGGCTGCCGCTCTGTGTGCTCCGAGCGCTCGGAGAGCCGCAGCAGCTGCAACGTGCCCGGCTCCGGAGTTTCCACGGCAGCACCGTGTTGTTTTGCAGTAGGCAGCGAGTTGATATGAAGGTGCAATTGTATACTGAAGATGTGACCCTACGAGTCCTGTCTGCTGAGGGACAGGCCGGTCACTAAAACAAGAAAAGTAAAAAAAAAAAAGAAACCCACCACCACCTCCCCCAACTTCTACACAACACCAAGAAATCAATTGGAATTTATTTCTTAAGACTTCGAGAAGAAAAGAAATTCAGTGTTTAAGTTGTTGAGGTAGACTTTAAATAATTATTTTGTACTTTAAAATTAGTAACATCAAAATATCATTCTTTTCATTTTAGTGCTAGTCCAGAGGAATACAACACAGTTGTGCAAAAACCAAGACAAATACTCTGCCAGTTCATTGACAGAATTCTCACAGATGTAGATGTTGGTAAGCATTACATTCCTATCATCTAAAATTGTCTGCTTTATACTTTAAGTAATTCCTGCCAAAAATAAAAGTTAAAACTCTAATTTTAAGAAAGTTTTAGTTGAATATAATACCGTTTATGACTTATTTTTTAATAAAGTCAATGATGAAGTATTTTCTGTTGGGATGTGAAGTTCCCTATGAACATAAACCGTACTCAGCCCCCCAAAGGAGGGGGTGGATGCAGTGCAGGGTTGTATGAATGCGAATGCTCACAACATTGAAAAGCAGGCGTGTTGTGTAATGTTCTGCTCATGAGTAACACAGCATGCAATTCTTAAGGTGCACATGTCTTCCAGAATTGAAATATTGTCTGAATCTCAGTTTCCTTCTTGTACTAACTAACACTGGGTAGGATCCCTGGGGGATCTGGATAAATCTGATATGATTCAGATACCTGTTTCAATGGAGCAGCATTTGATATGTTCAGTGTTCTGTTAAACTGCCTGCTTCAGTAAGCTGAATTTACCATTTAAAACCTTTTATATTCTGGAGGTTTGAAGCAATGCTAAGCGTTGTTTCTCCAGCAAGACTGTAAACCTAGGGAAATGTTAAATATTTGCTATTCTTCACTCAACATACAGTTGGATAGAATTTTAGCTGAATGTTAATGTATTTGGGGTTAATAATATTAAATGAGTAATTTGTACTTTTCTTCATACAGTTTGGAATCACATAGAGGGTGACAATATGCATGAAATTATCTTCATGGATTAAAAAATATGCTCCCAATAAATAATTCGGAAGCATTTTATATATATTTAAAAAATCTTTCTCATAAGGTGTGAACAAAATCTGTGAAGTGGTTTATCGCAATGCTGATTTAAATACTGTCTTCTCTTTTTTTTAAAGTTGCCTTGGAACTGATTAAGAAATCAGATTCACAGCCAAGTTCTGTGATGTTGCTTGATTTTATTCAACATATAATGAAATCTTCTCCACTTATGTTTGTAAATGTGGATGGAAATCAGGAGGAAACAGAATGCAGTTGCATTGGTGAGTTTGTTGAAAATATTTATGTTGGAGCTTGGTATTTTCAGGATTTAAATTTGCAGACAGTGGGATCATCCAAAAGAACAGAAAGGGGGAAAGGCAGATATGTAAGTTCATCATTATAAATTTATAAACGATTGTGATGATAGACTTTGAATATTGTGAATGGATTAGCACTTGTGATAATGGAAGTTTCTCAGGACAGATTTTGACATTATTCATTGCCATTGCATAGATATGTTAGTATATGGTGTTGATGAGATATGCTGTACATGTACTCATTGCCTGAGGGTGGGTTTTTTTGACAGAGGAAAATGTCTGGAAATACCAGCATACAATGTGTCTTCCATTCCCAACCCCCATGTTGTGCCCCCTCTTTTTCTCTTTTTCAATTGGATCTGCTGAATGAGTGTCTCAATGAAGGCTCTGTTTACTGAGCCTACATGAATTTATCTCAAGTTTAGTTTTAGTTATAAGAAATCTGCTCTTACAGAGGTGGTCAATTGGAGATTTTAGTTTTTATCTTAATAATAAAGATTCTCTTTTGTTGTCCTAGAATTTAGTAACTGGATCATAACAAGGCTTCTTCGTATTGCTGCAGCTCCAAACTGCAACACATTGCACAAGCACATTTGTGATGTCATCTGCTCTTTACTTTTTCTGTTTAAAATGAAGAATTACTTCATTTTTAAAGCACTAACTGAAGATTTGCTACAACTTTTTCAAGACTTAATCATCTTGCATCAAAGAGATGCACAGAAGCATGTCTGGAGAGATGGACTGATCTGGCCAGTGATTGTAAAGAGATTTTCCAGCAATATAAGTGACAAAGTGGGGTATTTAAGATTGGCACCATTACAGCTGATGGGTATGCCAAATATAGAATATTTAGAAGTTGTATTAATGTCTATTCTGACAAATACTGTTGCAGATATTTTTTGTGTAAGACAAGATATTATTCTCTGGGGGATAGGCTGCTCCCTGTTGGAGTATGGCAGTCCAAAAGTTAAAACTTTGGCAATGAAGTTTGTGGTGAAGTTAATTCATTTAGGAGGACCTCCAGAACAGCCGGCCAGTGCTTTCTTCACAGTCTTTTTTGAAATTCTACAATCAACACTTGAAATGGATAGTGAGGAATCAGAACTTTTTGGAGAACCACTCTTACTGTTGGTGAGGACATTGCTGCCTTTTGAAGCAGATTCTTACAAAAATATTCAACCTGTCTACTTCAATATGCTGCTAGAGAAGCTCTGCTCGTTGTTTGAAGGGGATGTGTTTAGGTGTCTTCAGTCTGAAAAGCTGAAAGCTGCCTTTTGCCATATACTGCAGTATTTTCTGGAGTTTGTTCCAGCTGGCTATGAATCTGCCTTACAAATAAGAAAAGCCCGTATCAGTGCCATATGTAGAATTTTTGTGAATGTGCTTGGAACTCAGGAAGAACAAGAGGTAGGTTTATTTTAAAAACTGAATTTATTGTGTGAGTAGATCATATTCAAAAATCTATACCTCTACAGAGAAGAAAATCTAGGAAGTGCTGGTTTTAGTTATGTGTTTAGGTTGATACTCCTATTTTCTCAACTGTGTCACATGTTTGTGCAGGTCAAGGTTCTGAAATCTGTTGGATGTAGCTGGACTCCTATGTTTTTCAGATGTATTAAACTGTCCATAAGCTATGCAGGCACAACTCTCTGTCCATAACCAGAATATAAGATGGGAGCAAGGCCCAGAGCGCACTCATATGAGGGCAGCTTTGCAAGCAGTGTGCAGTAGTTTGAGATGCTTTACTTTCCAACCATATGCTTTTAGTCATGTTTGTTAGGGACAGGTAGACAGAAGAGTTTAAATTAAAATAGAGTCAAGGGTTTAGGCTGACAGGGACCTTTAAAGGCCATCTTGTCCAGGTCCCTGCAAGGAGCAGGGACAGCTTCAACTGGAGCAGGGTTCAGAGCCCCTCCAACCTGACCTTGGGTGTTTGCAGGGATGGGGCATCCACCACCTCCCTGGGCACCATGTGCTAGTCTGTCAACAACCTCCTACTAAAAAATTTCTTCCTGATACTCAACCAAAATAAACCCTGTTTTAGTTAAAAACCATAACAAGGTGTTGATAATGAGTTGTTGATGGGCTGAATGCCTCTATTGCATACATTCATCTGTGTATCCTACCTGTTCGTTAAACTTTGTGTGTCTGTCTGATAGCTTTGGTAGCAAGGTATTATGGCAGGAGGTGGGAAACAGCTGAACAAGCTGCATCCTCTTTGTTAGCAGCACAGGAAACTTCATTGCTCATAAGAGCTTTCATCTTGTAATGAAGTTTTTTGAACGGAAAGGTTTTTATGAACTTTTTTACCAGGATATTTTGCAATTTAATATTTTAAGTCTGAAGTGATAATGCCACATATTTAAGTAGGGCAGAGCATACATCATGGCACTTCTGTTGTTTGTCCATCCCAGTGTCTGGTGAGTCCACTTTATGCAGCGTTAAAAACACAAACAGAAGAAATCTTTGAGGAGCTTCAGCAGAACCAGCTGGAGAGCTCAGGTACTGATGGGTGGAGCAGCAGCAATGAAGAAGTTCCAGAGAAAAGACTACGACTGAGCCTACCCACAACACATCCAAAGAAATCACCTGAACCTTTCATGTATGACACTTAGTAACTACTTTTATAGTAATTTGGCTGTTAAATGATAAATGACAACTTCTTGAGGCAGTTTTTTCTTAACAGATTAAATGAGCTTCTGGGGAACAAATCTAAATTATGTTTTGAGGGATCAAAATCTACTGGTGATTTTTAAGCCAAACTTTATCAGAGGCTGTTTTGAGTGTGTTCAATGACAATTATTTTTGTCTTTTCACACGGAAAACAAAACTGAGAGTATCCATAGTGTGACAGAATTGTGTGTGGCTGTGCTGTTAAACTGCATGTACTTAAAGCAGTTCTAGTTAAGTCAAGTTGTGCTCAGATGAACAAAACCAGTTCTCCCAGCCTCTGCTTGTGCTGTGCTCCCTGATTATCTTGGACTTGCGCCAGCAGTTGATCTCTTTCTTGTCTTTGGGTACTCAAAATTTGCTGGGCCATGCTGCATTCCAGGTGTGGGCTTGTGATCAGCCTTCACTCTTTGAGTACAGCCTAGGGTGTAGCTGACCTTCTTTGAAACAAGGTCATACTGCTCTAATATTCCACTTTTCTACAAGCCTGCCAGGTCATTTTCTCCACAGCTGCTTGTTAATTAGTCAACTCTCAGTCTGTTCTATTTCATCAAGGTTTTTTTTTGCAGGACTTGTCATACAGACCTTCATGAAGTTCTTGTCAACCTCATTTTGTGGACAGTTGTAGTCTTGTGAAAAAGCAGCCCACTTTTCTCTACAGAGCTGCCTGTCTCATTGCAGAAAGGAATTGAGTGTGTGATTTGCCTGTCATAAATACATGCTGGCTGTTTCCAGTCACCTTCTTGTCCCTCATGGAGGTAGAAATGAGCTCAAGGAAGATTTTTTCCATAATCTTCCTAGGTAGTGAGATTAGGCTGATAGGTCTATAGTTCCTTGGGTTCTCTTTTTTTACCTTTCTCAAAGATGAGTGTAATGTTTGCCTTTCAGTGGTTACCAAGACCTTCCAAGGACCGTAGAGTTATGTGCTATAGCCTTTCAGATAAGTCTGATATGAGTCATACTAAAATTCAGAGTTAGGATCTTTTTAATCCAAAGAACACATTTAAGCTAAAGCTTCATTTGGTATTTTCCTAAGCCTATATCAAATATGGATTGGCTGTTTTTGCTATGGTTATTTATCTTTTCTGAAATAAAGTATGTGTTGGAAAGTAATTAATAAGGTCAAATTACAGACTTAGCCCTGTAAACATGAAACTGAAGAGTGCTCTGTGGAATGCCATCACTAAGAAAGCTGCATCCTTAATATCTCTCCTTGAGGAAGAAAAGCTGCCAGGAGATGTGGCTCAGACTGTGGAAGGGATCGCTGTAATTCTGCGGTTGGCTGCTCTGTGCATCGTTCATTGTTCCCCCCCAACAGATTCCACCAGGTAAAGGTACTAAGGGCACACTGTGGGACCAAGAGTTTCTTGTAACTCTCTTTACCATTTCTGTAATTACTTTAATGTCTGTCTGTGTATCAGGATCAATGTTGGCTGCGTCCTGTATGTTTTGAAGAAGTACATTTTCAGAGCAACTTGGCTTACAAGCAGTTAATATTAAATGTTGGTTGTTGCATTGATGTGATTTCTGTTTTCACAGTAAAGAGCACAGAGTGTCTCATCCATGTAACTCTGACACGTATAAGAATACTCCTCCAAGCTCCTCAGATTCAGTGATGAATATACAGTTCAAGTGGATTTCCTCTGACTTTACCACAAGAGTAGTGAAAGTCTGCAGAAACCTGTTAGAGGCTGCTACGCAGATTGTTAATCTAGAACAAGTGATTGACAGAATAGTAAAAATCTTTGATGCTTTGTTATATACACAAGGTAAGAAACCTTTTAAGATATCTTGTATTTCGTAAACTAGGAGTTCATCTGACTCTATTAAGTCTCTTTTGGTAGAGGTACTGAAATTATGAATCTTGTGCTAGTATTCCAACTCTTTTACAAAAAAGGTTAAATAAAAAAGGCATTATTTTCTGTTTAGAGACCTTAATTTCATTCGTTTTTGAACATAATTTACTTCTTTTTGTCTGTATTTCTGTTGATTTTTATCTGATCAAGAGAATACATGGGGATAGTGAAAATACTTAAAAAGGGATCAAGCATTAGCAGTTTTCCTTTAAGGGCATACAGAGGCAGCATACTTCACTGTCTTTGTTCCTCTCAGCGATTTCAAAGCTTGTGACCAGCTTCAGCAGACATGGCATGCGTGGTACCAAAAATACTGAGTACATCCACGGTTGTTTTAAAAGTAACTAGTAGGATGGAGGACAGATTCAGTTACCAAGACTAAAATGTTATCATGAGTTCAGCTTACCAGACACCCCAAAGTCCACTGGAAAGTCTTCGCACAAATCTGGAGATACCAAAGTTATATTCATTCTGCTGCTTGTGTGTTACATTCAGTCAGCTGCTTAATGAGATTTTTATGTTATTCTGATTTAGCTACATGATTTATTATTACATGCCTAAAAAGTAGGATGTGGGAATAGTGGTACTAAGCTTTGTTGATAGAAAAAGTAATATTTTGTAGCAAATTAAGAACATGTAATGTTTTATAAACTCTATAGAGCTGAAAAAGTATATTTTTGTTGTTGTTTTGTTGGTTTCTTTCCCCTAGTGAAAATTCCACTGAGTGATCAGATTCTTGATGACTTATGTGGATTGCTGTCTCTGCCCTGGATTTACAACCATCCTGATGATTCCTCTTTTAAGCTGTCTGTTTGGGACTTTGGTTCTCTAGTTTTAAGTCAAAAAACTGCACAGAGCTTCTGTAAGTATGTTAAATTATATAAAGCTTAGTTCCACTTCGGAATGATTGTTCAAAAGTAAAATTATTTTATTTGCCTTCTTATGATGATTGATGGTATTAAAAATTTAAATCAAGTAATTATTTGGTTTGTTTTTTCTTTTTAGCACCCCAAACTCAGTCGCACTGTATGTTCCTTCTGTCTCTCTTCCCAAGAAACATTCATCTGGAGTGGAGAAAATCGGTTTATCACTGGGCATTACAAAGTCACCATGAAGTAATTCGGGCTACTTGTGTTAAAGGATTCTCCCTCCTACTTCAACCTGTGCAGTCCTGCAGTGTGATTCCCAGAGCTCTTTTGTAAGTACTAGTGCAGCTTTACTGTCTTGTGCAAGAAGAAAAATGGGCAAATAATAAATGGAGTATAAGCACAAAAATAAATGTTCATTTCATACAAAATTTGCTAGATCTTAATTTCAGAAATCATCAGCTATCAACAGGATAGGTGCACATGATGGTGTCTGTGTGACAGAATAGTGTTCACTTACCATGTCAGTGTAAAAGTGTCTTTGCTAGCTGAAGACCCCAATTTAAATTAGGGTGGGGAAGGGGGATATCTTTGTCAGTGAAATCCATGTTGTATTTTTTCCATATGTCTCTTAAAATCTTTGCAGCTTCTCTGCCTTTTGATATGTCTTGGTGTCTTCTGTCCTTTTTGTATTAGTCTTCAGTTTCTTCTTTACAGCATGCCAGCCTCGCCATGGCCGGTGGTACTTCAAACATTTAACAGAACATGAGGGGGGATCTGAAAAGGACAAAGATGATTTAGTGAGACAGACCCTTAAGCTGTCCTGATAGTACTGTCAGTATAGTTAGAGAACTCAGACCACGGAGAAAAACAAATGTCTAGGTAAATGATCTATTAAAATGATTTTATTTTTGTTTCCATTTCAGAAATCAGATCAAAGATGAGTCAGAGCTAGTCAAGGAGGCTTGTGCTGCTATAGTTGGGAAGTTATCTTGTTGTCTTTCTGGTCCATTCCATGTACAACCTTCCTTAGCAGACTCTGCTATTAAGGATGTTACTCATGATATTTTGTGTAGCAGCCTTACTGTGACTTCTGCTCATGAAAGAACCTCTTCTGTGCAAGCCTGTGTTTTCAAGCCCTTTCTCATTCTCCTTGAGAGCAAAGCCCCCAGTTCAGTCAAGCTAGGTATGTGGCTTTACCTTTAATAGCATTTTACATTTCCATCTGAGGTAC
Organism: Donacobius atricapilla; assembly: GCA_013397315.1. Lineage (NCBI taxonomy): Eukaryota > Metazoa > Chordata > Aves > Passeriformes > Mimidae > Donacobius > Donacobius atricapilla. The sequence goes on from WBMY01002937.1 coordinate 1,123,064, forward strand.
TAAGTCACTGTTCCTGAACCTTTCCCCATTCCTTGTACTCGGTGTTGGGTTTCTCATAGTTCTATTGATGTTTGAAGTTTTGTATTTCAGTTGATATCACTGCTGATATTTAACATTGTCAATAATAGTCTTTTTAAACTACCTTGGCTGAAATTTGTTCTCTTGCTATATCCAAACCTGTAGTACTTGATAAAATCTGAATTCTAATATTGTCTCTGATTTCACAGTATTTATTCTTTTGGTTAAAAAAAGTAAAGTGTGCTTTATGGTTTGTTTGTATCTTTTGTGCACTTCAATAGATTTTTAAAAAGCATTAAATAGTTGTTTTCCTTTCCTCCTCCAACCATGCCACCCAGCATTTATAAAAAATATACCTCATCTTTGCAAACACCTGAATTTTAATACTGATGAGTCCAGTGTGAAGACTCTTGTTGGGACTTTATTAAATCTAATGGAAGATCCAGACAGAGATGTACGAGTGGCTTTCAGTAACTGCATAAAGAACATACTAGAATCCTTAGACTCCGAAGAAGGATTCATAAAAGAGGTGAATTTGTGTTTATTTTTGGGTTTTGTTCCTAACTCATTATGGTTTTTGTTTCACTAATGTCAAACACTAACATTAATTTGTTTTTGTTTTCCTATGTACCAGCTGTTTGTTTCAAGGATGAAAGAAGCCTACACAAATGCCAAAATATCAAGAAATAATGAGCTTAAAGATACCTTGATTCTCACTACAGGAGATATTGGAAGGTACTTTTGACAGTATCTTGAAAATTGCCAGGTTGTGTCAGTTTGTGATACAAAGTGCCCTTTCTCTAAGTGTAAGATTGAATTACTTGTTTTGAAGCCATCTTTTCCCCAGTCCGTTGCAACGGTACAGAGCTGTTGATTCCTGTGGGACATTCCTCATTTTCTGTTGCCCTGTCCTAGAAAGTACAGATAAGCCATGCACGTACAACCATGACTCATTTTGCATGATGGCAATTGCATGTTCTTCAGTAATTTTATTAATGCAGCAATTCAGCTTTCCTTTTTAATCCTTTTTCTTCTGCTTACTTTCCAAGGGCATCCAGAGGAGATTTGGTACCATTTGCCCTCTTGCATTTGTTGCACTGTTTGTTGTCCAAGTCACCTTCAGTGGCCGGAGCAGCGTACACAGAAATCCGGGCCCTTGCAGCAGCCAAGGCCATAAAACTGCAGCCTTTTTTCAGTCAGTACAAGAAGCCAATCTGTCAGGTAAAAAGAGTGTGTCGTTTAGAAAGTGCATGTGTTTGAGTTCTTTGTGTGTATTTTGAAAATGGAATTCCTGGTCAAAATTGCACTGTCGCTTGAGGTGAAATCGCATAGGACAAGAAAGAAATGATTTTAAGGAAAAAATCCTACAAACATTCAGGAAGGAATGGGAAGTCTTTGACTTTGTCGTGATCTCCCCTCAGTAGAGTTGCTTCTCTGTTCCCTAGAAGCCTCACTCTGAAATAGAGGCTCTTGCATTCTGTGGTACTATTGCTGCAAGACACTATGGTTTAATTGGAATTGAAGTCAGCATTTCACAGGCATAATTCCACCATGCTTGATTTAGGTTTTTTCTTATATCCATTACCTAATGACAAAAAGATCTGTTTAAAAGATTATCAAAAGCAGACTTTTCTAATTTTGAATATCTTTTTAATAATGCAATATTTGAATCCAGGGTTGCAAAATTGAACGTAATTATTAAGTGGATGATAATTCAGTTCTGTTACAAAGTAATAATCATGGATCTATGTGCAATGAATGAGAAAGAAAAACAGATGCATATAAAGACCAGTGAAATTTTGTGTTTAGTTTCAGGGCGTGAACAAGGGGAAAATAATACTGAATACCTATTTCTTCATGCTTAGTTTCTAGTGGAATCCCTACACTCCAGCCAGGTGGTGGTGTTGAGTGCTCCGTGCCAGGGCAATGAGCTGCAGAAAGAAACAGCTGCTCACCAGGGAGAAATGGCTCTGGACATGTTATCTGAGATTGCCAGTGTATTTGATTTTCCAGATCTAAATCGCTTTCTCTCGGTAAGTTGGTCAGTTCTTTTGATGTTTTGTGTTTGTGAATTTCAGTTGTAATCCACATTTTCTCTTGGGAATGCTGCAACTGAGAGCTGAAATGCAGAGGAACACTTTTATCAAGGAGTTAGAGGGATGGCTACAGTGCCAATTCAAGTATGATGGATAAGAAGCTGAAGTTTAGAATGCTCATTAAGTATATCTATATTAATGATTTGGATTATCTTGGAGACATCCTTTGTAAGGTGTGATTTTTGCATGGTATCAGCTTTCTTACTTCAAAAGAAGAAAGCTACCATTCTGTTAGTACAGGTCTTTTTGATCTGGTCAGATATCTGTTTTACTGGAATCCTAAGTAACTTCAGAATCATACTTGTGTTTTTGCTTGTTGGTAGATGGGAAGTGCCCAACTCTTCAGTCAGCCATGTTCTAGCTGAATCATAGGCTGGGCGAGTGTTGTGTGTGGGCATGTTGGCTTTTTGGTTTCTTTCAGGGTTTTTTTAGATTTCCTTTTGTGGAGGATCTGGAACGTTACAAAAAATGCTAGCTCACTTTTTGTTTACATGTTTCTTAGTACAGATTAGATGAAGCAGCTCCTGAAGTAATTTGTAGGCATTTTCATCTTATTAAAGTTTTTCTCTGTTCATACCTATGGTCATAATTATGACCAGACACATGTGTAGTGGTACTGACACAAATGGAACTCAGCCTTACCCTGGGGTTTTGGAGGGTTTCTTTGTTTGTTTTTTCCATTAACTGTCGTTCTTAATTTACCAGCGCACCCTGCAAGTTTTGCTTCCTGACCTTGCAGCCAAGGCCAGTCCTGCAGCCTCCACACTTATCAGAACCATAGCAAAGCAACTGAATGTGAGCCGAAGAGAAATTTTAATCAATAACTTCAAATACATCTTCTCTCATTTGGTCTGTTCCTGCACCAAGGATGAGCTTGAGCGGGCGCTGCATTACCTCAAGGTAAATTGGCATTTGCTCTATTGCACCTCTGGATTAGGAACAACAGTTGATGCATAGTGAGCTTTCTGCTTTTAAATTGAAATTAAAGTTTGCAAAGCAGAGGTTGGGAAATTGCACATGCAGAAGTTTTGTTCTCATTACTTATAATCACTTCCGTTGGCTCTGAGGAGTGTGTCTAAGACATTTTATGAACTTAGCACATTCTAAAAGCTTGGTTTGTCTAACATTGAGCTGTTTGAAAGCTTTTCCTTTGATTTCTATAACAAACCAACCAAAGCCCAATGCCTCCTGTCTCTCAGTGTGCTAATTACACTGTGATTAAATGAAGACTTTGTGTTTGACTGTAGAATGAGACTGAGATAGAGCTGGGCAGCTTGCTGAGACAGGACTACCAGGGCCTGCATAACGAATTATTGCTGCGGATTGGGGAGCACTACCAGCAGGTCTTCAATGGTTTGTCCATGCTGGCTTCGTTTGCCTCTCAGGATGATCCCTATCAGGGACCTAGGGAAATAACCTCACCAGAACAAATGGTAAGGACATCAAAATCATCGTGCTCAGTTTTTTCAATTATTTCTTTTTGGCCATTTTGAGAGTGAAGGCAATTTGCCATTCTCTAAGCATCACTTATTTCAGGCAAAAAGTGGAAAAAAGGCTGACATTTCCTGTTAAGTGTTTCTGTAGCAGAGAGATCCGTACCAAGTATGCATAAAACCAAATCAAAACAAGTGCCTGAACAAACCAACAACACACATGTAAATCCTAACATCCTACAAGACAGCAGAACCCACAGCCTAATAGGGATGTCTGTCAATAACGCTGATATTTCTTAAGTTGCTATGTATTTGGGATTCTTCTCATGAGGCAGAATTAGCATTTCATACCTCCTTTTTAATTTCTTAGGCTTTGGAATGTATTAATTGTAAGATTATTTGGGGTTTTAACTTTTTTTTTCCTCTCCACAGGCTGATTATCTGCAACCTAAATTGCTTGGTATCTTGGCTTTTTTTAACATGCAGTTACTGAGTTCCAGTGTTGGCATCGAGGATAAAAAAATGGTGTGTAAACTTAATTTTGAATATTAAAACAAAAATAAGCAAGGACTGTTTTAATATTCCAGACATACTTGTGTGATCATGCAACTGTCATGGATGTCTCAAAGATACTAGGGTCCCAGAATGATTCTTTAAAACTGGTCTCACTGTGGGTAGGACTTCTGTGTGAGCTCAAAAGTTCTTGGTTTCTTTAATGGTCAGACAGTATATTACATATTTCAGTCAGACATGGTGTATGCAGTGAGTCAGCCAGCCAGGAATTACAGGGGAGAAATCCAAGTGTATGATTTTTACTGTGTGAAATGAACCCCAGTGCGAGGATGAAGGAATATGGGAGAAAACTGGAATTACTGCATGGGGTTATATAAGGACACCAAAGGGTAAAGGAGAAGAAAAAAGATGGAAATCCAGGAGAAACTGGACTTAATTAGTTTTGGTTCTCACAGAACAGCTCCTTCAAGCTTTGCAGTAGAGAGCATTTAGAGAAATTAGAGCTCACAGGTTGAGACAAAGTGAAAATTCTGCTGAGGCAGTGCTTCTAAGCACAAGACTGGCCTTTTAGCCTCCTCTCAGAGGGAGTGTAGATGATTTCAGCTGGAAGTTTTCAATGCTAGAATGCACATAACCTTTGCATTGATAGACTGCATCTTCTCTAGTGTTTTTTGCTCTTCAGATATTCATGTTAAAATGTTTTCATTTTCATAGCCCCCTTTCTTCATGCTTTCTGAACTTCTTATTTTGTATAGCATTTCTTTTGCCGCACCTGCTGTTGTTTCTATCTTCTCTTCTGTTTTTTGTTCTTGATGAGTTTCCCCTTGCATGACCTTTTCTCAAGCTCAGGTTTGTTCCTGTGTTACTGATCTGTCATGCTGGACATTTTCTTACCTTGTTTGGTGTAGTGTTACTGTGACTGAAATATCTCCTGCATCTCAGTATTTCTCTTCTGTCTTTCATTGACAACTGAGCTATTACCTGTTCCCTGATGCTTGCCAGTCACTGCTGTGAGCAGTTGGATGTCAGCTCTGTTGGAGTTTTCTTGGTTTGGTTTTTCTTTTAAATGCAAGTTTGTTTATTTCCTCTGTATTTCTTAAGCCTTCTCTTTTCAGCTTGGGATATATGGTTAATCATGTCTTTTAAAAGACATCTATAATCATTAACTCCTTTGGTGTCCACAATTCTTCCCTCATCAATCTGTCAACCGCCTAAATAATGTAGGGTTTTGTTACAACCTTGTCATTAGAGATTCTCTTTCACCCCCTTTTTTTCTAAACCCAAATTCTTTATTAAAACATCAAACTAATTTTGATGTCTTAGAGTACGATTTCTTAAGCAAGGGTAGCCTGATTTTAACAGAAAATATGATTCCTCCATGTTTTCCTGAGTATCTAATACTCTACAATGACTTTCATCTGTCTAGGCTTTAAACAGCCTGAGGTCTTTAATGACACTCATGGGTCCCAAACACGTCAGTTCAGTCAGAGTGAAGATGATGACCACACTGAGAACAGCTCTGAGATACAAGGATGACTTCCCAGAACTGTGTTGCAGGTGAACCAATGGTGTACTCAAACAGTGACATCCCTGCTATTTCTGTCCTTTCATATACTGCTTGGTTTTGTTCTGTACAGTAATCTAAACTGCAGTGCTGAAAAGCTTAAAGTGCTTCTCATGACTCCCCTGCAATGTTTCCTGCGGAGAAGAATCATGGATTATATTACTTTGTTGCCTTTTCTTGTTTAGAGCCTGGGATTGCTTTGTTCGAAGTCTGGACCATTCCTACCTTGGCTCCTTGCTCAGCCATGTGATAGTAGTGTTATTGCCCCTCATACATATCCAACCCAAGGAAACCACGGCAATATTCCACTTCCTCATAGTGGAGAACAGGTACTGCACAAAATACCTTCAGTTATATGGTTTAAATCCTGCAACAGGAATGGGGACAACCCTAAATTCAAGTAATCCAGCACTGAGATGAGAAATCTTGGTTTTCTGCTAAATAGTTGTTGTTCTGTAAAATTGCCCCTTTTCTAAATTGTGTTTGAGAACTTGAAATGTAACAAGTGATAGCCTCATCTGAAAAGGGGTTTTTATATTGTCCTTATAAATATATTGGGATGCTGTGACCAAGTTACCACCCATTCAGACACTGAACCCTACTAGGTTTTCTTCAATATATTTATTGTACTGATATAGAAAATTACTCCCCTCTACAGAATAATAATGATTGCTAACATTTGCTCTAAGCTAAACAGAAGTGTACTGAATTGGAAATGAGTTCTTTGTTTTCTTCAATAATTAGAGGTATGATTATGAAATACATGAATTATTATGTTGAGTAAGGTTTCGTACATTCCCTTCAAATGGTCACACCAACCGAAAATAAAACCAAAGTTTATTACAAAATACTTTAATTCTCATGACTTAACCTTTTTGAAGATAAGGTTGAGTCACAATTCGTTTTTATCTTATATTTTGTAACTTAAAAGCGTTTTTTTTAGGAATGTTGATATTTAATATCTTGATTACTTTTGTTGGGTTTTCATTTTTCTTGTATTGTATCTTACCAACAGTTTTCACAATAAAAGGTAACAATAGGAATAATAAGGCTCTTGTAGAAGGCCATAGTAGCAATATTGAGAAAGATTTCTTCATTGCTTTCTTTTGATGGGTTTTTAAGGTTTTTCTGATTCACCTAATGTTTGCCATATTTGCAATTTTTTTTTGATAACTGTTAGGGATGCAGTACGAGACTATCTGCATGAAATATATTTTCTACCTGACCTTCCTGAACTAAAAGAAGTTCAGGTCATCCTTCAGGAATACAGAAAGGTACAGCTTCTTTTATTTATTTGCTTGGCTTTATTGCATCAAATGAATTCATGACAACTGAGGAAAACGTGTGTATTAAGTGGAAATACATTTATCTGCCTTCACCACAAAATAGGTTTTGTGTATCATAGGCATAGTTTGAAGCATGCTCTGATTCTTGTTTAGGAATGAAATATACTCATGTTCAACATTCTTGTTTCTGTAGCATCTCCTGAACCCTGACTTTTCATCTCTTTTGTGACAGATTATAAGATGAGAAGTCAACAGTTTTAGCTATGGCCATATTCTCTTCACAGGGAGTAAAGTTCGTCTCTTCTTAGGAGTACTCTATGGTCCATTTCATTTGCTTGCCCTCAGAGCGATTAGGTAATAGATGGGAAGTAGTAATTGTGTTGTGGGAGTGATGCAACAAAAGTAGAAATTAATTTGATTTTAGAGAGACTTTAAGCAAGGCATTTTCTTCTAATTTTTTACACCATCATTATATTTACTCAAAAGTAAAGTATAGCACCTTTTTGAGTAAAACATTTTTAAAAATAGGCAAGAAGACAATGGTATATGGATATAGTTGAGAACGTAGGCAAAAAGGCAGTTGTTTCCATGTGTTCTTACTTGTGTTCTTTGAGATGCTGTTCAGTCATATTCCTGTTATACTTAACTTGAACTTCTTATGTCACGTTCAGGAATCCTCCAAAAGCACGGACTTGCAGACAGCCCTGCAGCTGTCCATGAGAGCTATTCAGCACGAGAATGTGGATGTTCGGATTCATGCACTTACCAGCCTGAAAGAAACATTGTATAGGAACCAGGTATAGGAAACTTCCTTCAGTAGAACTAAAAATAAATCAGATTAGCACCAGGACCAAAAGTCTAAAACTCCTTGTTGTTACTGGATGTTGACTTGAACTGGTTTATTCTCCTCAGTTCATTAAGCCATTTCTTCTTATAATGGGGAAAATGGATTCTTTTTCGTGACACCTCCATGTAGGTGGACTTTCATTTATTGTGTGGGCTTATTGTCTGTTTAGGGCACATGGGGCTTTTGCATCAGGAGCCTCATGCATAAAAGCAAGTGTGTGTGTGTAGTAAGTGAAAGAATTAAGATGTGTTTGACCAACTCATACCGTTTTTTTCCTCTTCCTGCTTTGTCTTCCACCATCAAAAATTTGAATCCATTGGTCATATTCAAATAAATTTTATAGCCATGTACAAGCTGAAGGTGCTGCTTTACCGTTCTATGTGGTTATTAGCCCAAAGGGTGTATTAGAAAAAGGTTATTAGCCCAAAGGGTTATTAGCCCAAAGGGACCCATTAGAAAAAGTAATAAATCTCCTTATAGTTAAGACTGTGGGACACTCTTTAGCCAGAAATTTAAAAAAAAAAGTCCAGCTAAAAGAACAAACAATCATTGTGTGTACTCCTGGCCAACCAGTAATTCTTGCAGCTCAGGTCAGCAAAACCCTGCCATGTCTTGCTGAGTTAGAGGTCTAGCAAAATAATTGAGGCAAATCAAACTTAATTAGTTCCACAGCTTGTGGAACTATTTGCTCTGTTATATTGACTGTGGTTTCAATTTTCATTAAGCATAACAATGATAAACATATTGAATTTTTTCTGTATTTGGACTAAATGTGAAACGGAGAAATAAAAGCTGGGCCAAAACAAAAAAAAGAAAGGACACCCAATTAAAATGATGGGCATAGATCAAAGCACTTGAAACTCTAGGTTTTGTAGGACTTGAGAGTGAAGAAATGGCAGATAATAAGAATAGAAATGGCAGCAAACCCAGAAGGTATGACAACAGTTGCATGAGAGAAATTGGGAGGAAGTATTGGAACACATAAGAAGAGGGATAAATAAGTGAAAAAGATTATGTAGAAAAGAAAAGAAGTAGTTGGTAAGAAAAAGAAAGAAAATGAAGTTAGTAGAGAGGGGCATGATAATGAAATACAATGTTGGCCATGACAGCATTATTAAGTGAGGTCCAAATCCCTCATACATTTGTTTAGTCCTTCCTCGGGTGAGAAGCAGATGAGTGCAATTGGACTGTAGTTACCACCTGAGGTCATGGCTAAATGAAATCAGAAGTGAGTTACAGGTCGAAGATTTCTGAGATTATTTGCAGATATGGTTGTAGAGTAACTCACTTTTATTATTCATCTCCCTAGGACAAGCTGATCAAGTACGTGACAGACAGTGAGACCGTGGAGCCAGTCATCTCCCAGCTGGTCACGGTGCTTCTCATCGGCTGCCAGGATGCAAATTCCCAAGCTCGACTGCTCTGTGGAGAATGTTTAGGTGAGCTGGGAGCCATAGATCCCGGCAGGCTCGATTTTTCAACAAGTGAAACTCAAGGAAAGCACTTTACATTTGTGGTAAGAAGCATTGCAGTTGTGTTTTGTTTAGCATTAGGGTTCTTCTAAAAGTCCTTGGGAGGAGGGAACCTCTTATCTCTAGACCCTTTGAAAATCTGGACTTGGTGTCTCACCTAAAACAGTTTAGAGTTATGCTTCCAAGTGGTTATTGATAGATACAGCTATTACTCTATTGTGGTAAAACTAGCATTCTATTTGTGATTAAGGCTGGAGTGGAAGATCCAAATTTTGCCTATGGGTTGTTAATGGAACTGACCAGAGCTTTCCTTGCTTATGCTGACAATGTTCGTGCTCAGGATTCTGCAGCATATGCGATTCAGGTAAGATACATAGTTAGATCCTACTTTTATTTCACAGATTATTTTCTGTAACATTGAATTTATAACTGTGCAATACAAATTTTCATTTTGAAGTACATGTTTAAGTACTTGAAACTTCATCCTGTAACAGATTTAAATTAGAAAGTACACTTAGTATTCTGGGTAGTTCTCAAATAAGATAGATCTGTTTGCTTTTGTGTCACAATATTTTAGAAGACATCTGATGTTTTAGAGATAGCTAGCAGTCCATACATAGGGATTAAGGAGTAATCCTGAGAGTGGCTTAGAATTAGCCCAGGTTGTGCAGGCAGAAATGAAGAGCAGTATTCCTAAGATGGTTTCTGCTTACACTTTTAAGAAGCAACTGAAAGGGAGCCAATCCTTATTTTCAGGCTCTAGTCTTTTGTGCTGGTTTTATTTAGCGGAAGAGGGTTTTGGTTTCTTTTTTGTTGTTGCTGTTTTTGATGTTTAATATCTTTGTGAAAACATCAGGACAGTTTTTTAGTCTAGGAGAAAATAGGTGGACCTCTGTAGTCAGCAGGATAAGAATTTTATTAGCATATGCACGAGGTTGTGCACTTCCTGCCCAAGGAGGAATCAGACTAAATTCTGGTCCTGGTTTATTGGCAGATGTGAAGAATACAAGATAATGTGGTGAAAACACCAGCTGGAGAATCTGGGCATCCGTAGTTGAAATCAAAACTGCCTAGTAACAGGTTTAAGAGTGTTGGATGACAGTTTTGCAGTCATGATTTCTGAATTAAGCATTTAGTATCTTCTCTCCCATTACTTATCATAGAATCATTCAGGTTGGAAAGGTCATATCATAATCATGGGGTTTTGTACTGTGGTCATGAAAATTCTCAGTGCTAACTTGGTGATGCACACAATGCCTTTTCAGGAGTTACTGTCCATCTATGACTGTAGAGAGACAAACACTGACTGCCCTGGCTCCAGGCTCTGGAGGAGGTTTCCTGAGCATGTGCAGGAGATCTTGGAACCTCACTTAAACACACGGTATACGACAGCTTAAGGAATAGCTTTTCATAACAGATCTGATTTATTTTTCTCCAGGCTAGTATTAAGCTCATATGGTTTGTGATTTTCACTCTTCTGGGAAGAGTGATATGTATTTATACAAAATTGAAATAAGGTCTTTCTACTAAAAGCTGAATTAGCACTTACTTGAATGTAATTCTTTCTAAATCAGACAAGCAAAACTCGGAGCTCGTACTTTGCCCAGGTCTGCCTGTTTGTCCCTAAAGCATTGACTTATATGATGTTTTGAAGCTTTTGTTTGTTTTCTTTCCCCTCTACTCAAATCTATCAGCATCCTATTACTCCTACCTTCTATAGAAGTAGGAGGAGCTCACTGAGTTTTAATTTGACTTTTTCTTTACATTATTTTTATCATTACTCCAACGAAATAAAACTTCACATTATGTTGGTGTCTTAACTCGAAATAATCAATGTTTCCCTTCAATTTCCTCATGAAGACAGTCATGCTCACCTGTGATCACTTTACCTTTTTAGGAAACAGACTTTTAGGCCTTTATTGGCTTTCATGTGTGCTCTGGGTTTTTCCTTTCAAGAACTTAGTACTCTATTTATCAAACTCTATTTCTTAAAACTGATTACGAATAGCATTTTAAAATATGCTTACAAACAACCTAACAAGTTATGAGAATTTTTATTTCATATTTAATTTTAAGAAGCTCTACAATAAAAGACATTGGCTACTGAAAGTGGCTGTTTTAATTCTATTTTTAAAGATTCAGAACTTAATACTGCTCCAGTGAGGGAATTTCGTTACTAACAATGTGCTATTCTTTACTGTATTAAATGAAAAGTTAATTTTATTAAATGCATATTTCAAAATTACAGGTACAAGAGTTATCAGAAGGCTGTAAACTGGTCTAAGGTGAAGAAGCCAATTTACTTAAGCAAATTAGGTGCTAATTTTGCGGAATGGTCAGCAACTTGGGCAGGTTATCTTATAACAAAGGTAAGGAAAGAAATCTTTCTCTTTGCAAAAGTACTGCTCTTGAACCTCCTTTCAGTTTCTGCAGGTTTGGGATGGATGGGAGGATCTGTCTGTTGGCTACAGGCCTCTTTCAGGACTTCCCTGCTTCTTCAGCAGGGCGCTGCACGGCCCCTTCCCAGCGCTGGCTCCTGGTGAGGCTTCACTGGCAGTGTCGAAGCTAAAAATCAAGGAAACTTGCCTTTGTCCTGACACTTGTGGAACTGAGGGCACTGACAAATGCTTGTGAAAAGTGTCTGAAATGCTTCTGGATTTGGCTTCTCCATTTTGGAAAGATTCCCCTGTAGCTCCACAGTCCTAGCACATCAAAATTACTTGTATCTTATTTTTCTTTTCCCTTTCCAATATCTAAGTAACCCACCGAAAATGTCACTTCCAAATCAGCCACTGTAAGAAGTGAATTGAATTGCAATAGCTCAGTAACTGCACTGTCCTCTTTCAGACAGAATGTCTTCATGATATCCTACTTTCTGCAGGCTTTTAAGGGCAGAAGAGAGGCTGAGTGTCATGGTAGACTCGCAGCCTTCAGGTTTTTTCTATGGCCAGTGGAAGTTCACAATGGTGTAAAACATCTGGAGAAGTGGAAATGTAAGCAGGGCTTACCTATCTTTTTGTGCTGTCAGCAGTTGCTAGGTGTAATGGCAGCTGCCATCTGGTATCCCTCTTGCACATTTAAGTCTGATGAACCTTCTGTAGAAGACAGGTATCATAAAATTATTTGATGGACTAGAATTTGTGTTCATCAACAAAAGGAAATCCATTGATTGTTCATGTATTTTCACTTTTATAATCATGCTTTTCCTGGAAATATTTTTCTATAGGTGCGACATGATCTTGCCAGAAAAGTCTTTGATTGCTGCAGTATTATGATGAAAAATGACTACAAAGTGACAATTTATTTGCTTCCACACATCCTTGTCTATGTTTTGTTGGGGTGCAGTCAAGAGGATCAACAAGAGGTGAGATGTGTTAGATGGTAGTTTTTCCCAGGAATGGTCAGGAGCTGTTCCTCATGAGAGCTGCTCAGCTCTGTAGGCCTACATGAATAAATTGTTCGGATGCTAAGCTCCTTTTTGTGTATTAATAATACAAATTTTCTGACAGGGTTCTGCATATACTCATGCAAGTTTGGGTAGGAACTGCTTTTCTGCAGATTTTTGTCAGTTGGATCTAGGATGAGATATTATGTAGTTAATTATAACTGCAGTAGCATCAACAGCTGGAGTGCTACGAAGAGGAAGTGTGCAACAAAAACAGCCAATAAATTGAACTTGTATAATTCCAAGAATTCAGACTCATCATTTTTTTCCTCACCTTTGCATACAATTACAGTTTCAGTGGATAAACTACTCAGCTGCCAGATTCATGTGGAGCAGGATTCATAGATGTGTTGTAGCGAAGCAGGGGTGAGGGAGAAGTCATCCCGCTTTCCTTCCGTTTGCTTGAGCTGTCAGTGCATGTGCCCAAGTGCTGCCATTTTTACTGGGAGCAGCACACGTCTGTACACAGAGATGCAAGTTTGCAAGGACTCTTCGTAAGCATGTCCTGGGTGAAACAAAGGAAGTAGAAGATACTGAAAAGTATAACTTAAATTCCATTAATTTGAAGTTTCACAGCTAAAATATCTGTGTTTAAATATTTTGGGAGTGTAGACGTGTGATGATTTTTCTTCTGTGAGCCAGTACATCCACATGAAGCATATGTTATTTATGTTAACTTGTATTTTATGGACTAAAGCAAACAGAAACAGATATTTTGTCATGGCTTTTATTTAAACAGAAGCAAAAAAGTAGATCTGTAATTTACTATAAAAGTAGATTACATCTAAATCTACTGTAACCAGTAGATAACTTTTTCTTACCGAATCTTAAAGTATTGTTTTTGTAGAAGAGGTGCAGTGGCATTTGTTGTGTCTTGAAGCCTCAAGGCTTTCTCCCTGTATGGAATCCTTTGACAACGGCTGCTGCTTGGTTTGCAGTTCTTCCTTCTGAGATTGTGGGACCGCAAGGTCATGCAAATAATCTCCAAATCATTAAAATACACACTTAAAAGATCAGTATTTTAGTTTGATTTTACGTAAATTACTGTTTCCTACTGTTTGCTGTGGGTATGACCCTTGTGTCTTTTACCTTTGTGTAGGTTTACATGGAGATTATGGCTGTTCTGGAACATGATGACCAGTCCAGCCGGAGGCTTGAGGACAGCGCGTCTGATCTGAGCCAGCTGAGCACGCAGACTGTGTTCTCCATGCTTGATCATCTCACCCAGTGGGCAAGACATAAGTTTCAAACAATCTTTGCTGAGAAAAATGCTGGCAAGTCTAGCAAAGACAGAAGTGATCTAAAAAGTGAGGGATGCCTATTTTATTGAAGATGGCATTAACATTATTCAAAGAACTATTTTATTTATGTTTGCAGCTTCACATTATGACCATTTACAAATGCTGTATTAATATAATACGTAATCTGTTTTATGATTTCTTAATATCATATTGTGATTTCCACCCCAATTGGATTGTTTTGAATGCCTGTTGCAAGAACTAGAGATTTAAAATTTGAACAACGAAATGTTAATTTCTTGGTAGTTTTCTAAACATTCAGTTTAACTGAATATATTAGGTTACGTATACTATATATAATATATCATATCCTGTGATGTCTTGCAAGATACAGAAAGTTCACCAGAATTGTTTTAAATTAATGTTGTTGACAGAAGAGAAAACCATGTTCTTTAATTAGTACAGTTATCTCACTAAACTGTTAAATTAGTTAATTGAATTTTGATACATAAGGTAATTCTTACAAATGAAACCTCAATTGACAAACTTTTTAATACATCTTTTTTCCAGCAGCATCAAGTGAGAACTGTGGAGAATATCAGAATGTGACACGTTTTCTCGACCTCATTCCCCAGGACACACTTGCTGTGGCCTCCTTTCGTTCCAAGGCTTACACACGGGCTGTGATGCACTTTGAATCATTTATAACAGAGAAGAAACAAAATATTCAGGAACATCTTGGATTTCTTCAGGTTCTGAAGTTCTTTTTGGTTTCTGTTTTTTATTTTAAGATGGAAATGTGTATGATGAATAAAGCTGGGTCACATTGTTTCTTGTGATGGGAAGAAGAAAAGATTTATTGTTGAATACCAGTGTTTAGTCATCTGTGTTTCAGCAATATTTAGTACTTTCTCTTGATTAGCATGCCTTTTATATGAAAAGGAATGAATAGCTTTTTATTGTATAAGAAAAGATTGTAAATTCCTGAAAATAATTAAATGTGGGTTTGTTGATTACATAACATTTATTGCTTTGAAGTTGGCTCTGTGCCTTTTGCCAGAAAATACAGCCAACTATAGTAACAAAAAAAGCGCCAAAATACATTGGTAGAAATTCCAAGTGGCTTCTTCTAAAGTAGAAAAAGAGCCAATGCTAAAAGTATGCAAATTATAGAAATTATTTTCAATTATGTCAAGTTGTGGGATGATCCTTTTTGTGGTTCCCTACGGTTTATATTCCTCAATGACATTTCAAATTTGAAAAAAATTAATATGTTGCTTTTGCACCAAAAGTAATCCTCTTTATGCTATCATGCATAATAATCGGATATTTATTTTGCTCTTTATACAGATGGTTTCAGGTAACTTCGTGTGGTACTCTATCAATAGTATGAGATCATAAATAGTACTGTATAATAAGCAAAAGTAAAGCTCAACTTTGAAAGGGGCCTGGCAAAACTGACATCTTCCATGAAAATTTATCGCCAATGAGTCTACAGAGTAGTGGGTACTCCATGTTCAAGAAGTTCTGTGACGCTGCAGCATATCTATGAAATAACTTCTTGTTTTTAATGCCATGTCCAATTCTGTTTGAACGTAGAAATTGTACGCTGCCATGCACGAGCCGGACGGAGTGGCTGGGGTGAGCGCCATCCGGAAAGCAGAGCCATCTCTCAAAGAGCAAATCCTTGAACATGAAAGTATTGGCTTGCTAAGGGATGCAACAGCCTGCTATGATCGGGCTATCCAGCTGGAACCTGATCAAGTAAATAAAATCCCTTTTTTTTTCTTTTTTAATAAATATATTTATTATTTTTAATCTTTTTAGCTCACAGACAACCAAGGCAAAATAACTTCTTCAGAATATTTTAAGTAAAATAGGAATCTAAGTGCTTATTGTGTCAGCTGCTAAATAATTACAGCTGTTGAAAGTGGTTTATGAACTGAAACAAATTCTTACTGGATTTTTTCAATGTTCATTTAGCTTATGATGCAATTAGTTACGCCTTTTTGTATTCTGAAAAGCACCCAAATGGGCATATTTCTTCCTTCAGATTGCCATGAGTTTCATTAATGTCTGTGTGGGGTTTTAATTTGTTGTTTTGGTTTTTTTTACTCTTTCTAGATTATTCACTATCATGGTGTAGTGAAGTCCATGTTAGGCCTTGGCCAGTTATCTACTGTAATAACTCAGGTCAATGGAGTGCTTGCAGACAGGTACTGTAAGCATCTAATTTAAAGCTCATTTAAATAATATGAAGCTCTGGTGTAAATCTCTGCCTCAGTAGCCATTTCTGCTCATTATCAAATATTTGAGTCTTATTAAATGTAATTGAATTAGCGATGTGAAGCTAGAAAACTTTGAGTGCTTTATCTGTAAATTATTTATTTCAAGAAATCCAGAAATTTTCATAGTTCCTGTCTGCACTGTGAGCAGTGTTGGTATGTGCTTTAATTTCTTAGATAGAATTTTTGCTTTGTTTCCCATGTCACTACTTCCATTAGTATTCTGCAGTCTAATAATGGGTTAAAAGCTGGTAGTTTTTGATGTGTAGCACAGAAGTTAAATGCACTCTTTGGAGGTTCCATTTGTGAGATCATATTGTACAGCTCTTATTTATTATCAGTGCATGTCCTTTGGTTTTACTGACTTTCTTTAGATGCAAGCTTATCTTGCCTCTTTTCAAGTAAGAGAAGTTTTTATATAAAGAACATTTGCTAATATAATGTAGGATTAACAATCTGAGAGGAGACAGCACAAAATTTTATTGCCTTTTTTAATAGATCTGAATGGATTTCTGAATTAAACACTTATAGAGTGGAAGCAGCCTGGAAACTGTCACGATGGGATTTACTGGAAAATTATTTGGCTTCAGGTAAGTTATTGTTACTTAAAAATATTAGTACTTCATTGCTTTTCTGAAAAATTGAATGTTTTAGTTTAATCATCTTGAATCAAATGGCAGATATTGTCATTTGTCTTCTGAATTTTGGAAGTGTATTTGATTGTCACCTGGCTAGTCGTTCAGCAGAAGTTTGGAGTGAATGTATCTTAGGGGTCTGTTTGGCTGGATGGATTGTAGAGTTGAATTATACAGTGCTACTAACGTGCAATTGCTTCATTCTGAGAATTTTGCCAGTAGTATGTTTAGACAAATTAGCATGTACAGGTTAAGCTGCTTAAAGAAGCAGAGTTTTCTTTTTCTCCCCAAAGATCTGAAGTCCACTACTTGGAGTGTCAGACTGGGACATTTACTGTTATCAGCCAAGAAGAAAAATGAAGCGGCTTTTTATGAGACACTCAAGGTTGTCCGAGCAGAACAGATTGTGCCCCTTTCAGCAGCAAGCTTTGAAAGAGGATCCTATCAGCGAGGATATGAGCACATTATCAGGTTTCTCATTTTCATATCACTGTTCTTAAATTCAGAAATCACATAATGAAGTATGCAGCAGCAAGAATTTTGCATTTCTACGGCAAATGGTACTGATGTGCATTTTTGTCACCTTTTTTTTTAATAGTCATTCAACTGAAAACCTTTGATTAATTAGGAATTTCTATTTATCCTCCATGGAAAATATTCACAATAAAATGATGTGATATGGCCTTTCAAAATCAGCTAGCAGGCTAATGTACATGTCAGGTAATAAAAAGCAGCAAGTTAATTCCATGCTTGAAGTAGTGTAAATAGGCCAGTAACTCCATTAACTTAAGAGCATTGCTTTTGATCAGCATAGAGGCTGAAAAGCACTCCCTTTTTTATCAAGAAAGAGCAGTAAGAAATAGATCCCATCTCTTTCAGTAGCTGTACTTTTCTTCATTAACAAACTTTTAATTTGGCCGTAGTAGACTAAAAAGTGAGTTGCCTTTTTGAATAAAAGCACTTCCACTGTAAATGCGTCCCTGTGGCAAGACACTGGCTGAAGCCAGTTGGAGTGTGTGTTTTACTTACTTCTTAATTCTGTTTCCTGTTGGTCATTTCTGCAGTGTTGTTTGGGAAAGGAAGTTTGGGTATTGAGAAAGAAGCCTTTCAGAGTAGTTTCCTTTAGCCATTGATCCAGGCTACTTGGAAGCCTTTCAAGAGTCACTTTTTCTCTCTCAGATGTACCCACACATCTGCGCTCTGCCAGTGACAACTGGGGCATTTACAACCACTCAGCTTTCCATCTTTACAGTGACAGATATTAACAGTAATGGTATTTTAAAATAAATGGAATACTGGAATAGTACTTCTACTTTAAATAAAAGTACATTGCTTTTAAGATTGGATTTGTTGAAAATGTCAGATTTTCTGAAGAATTGTTGGAGTAACTAGTGGATAGAAATACTCTTGCTAAAATGGACTTCCTCTCTGAGTGATCTACATTGTGTCTCTTTTCAGCAGCTTGGCAAAGGAGTATTGAAGAAATAGCTGATCAGTTTATAAATCCTTGATTTAGTGTGCTTGCTTTTGCTGCATTTTTGCTTTTAGCATAAATCCTACTGGGTGGCATTATTTACAGAGCCACCTTTTAGAAAGAAAATTGCAAAAACTCTGTAAAATTTGCATGTATCTCAAACAGCAATCAATTTTCACCAATTTTTGCCTTTCTTTTGCTAACACAGATTGCATATGCTGTGTGAGTTGGAGCACAGTATTGGGCCAATGTTTCAGCAACCAGATGGTGACCACAGCCGAGATTCCCTGAACTGGTGTGCCCGTATTGAAATGACCCAAAACTCTTACAGAGCAAAAGAACCCATTTTAGCACTGAGAAGGGCTTTGCTTAGTCTCAGTAAAAGGTGAGGATGTGACTGTTTCGTGTGTATGTTGTAATTGTTCTCAGTAATACTCTGGGTTTCCATATATGTGTTAGAAGGGAGAAGATAAAACTCTGGGAATTTGTTGAGAACAAAAGTAGTCCTCCAATATTATGTATCTACTGTCTAAAGGAAAGAGAAGCTAGAAACAGGAGAAAGTGTATTTGTTTATAGGCCTAAAGGGCAAAAAAGGTGAAAAAAAATATTAAAATAGTTTTCAATTATTGTTATGTAGTATATAACTTATTGAGAAATTCAACTTGTGTTCCTAAACATTGTGATATTTACTTCAGATTTTAAAGCAGCATTCAAAATAGAAATGTTTCATTTTCTTCAAAACTGTCCCTGCAGCCAGGATTACAGTGAGCTTGTTGGTCAGTGCTGGCTCCAGAGTGCCAGAGTTGCAAGGAAAGCTGGGCATCACCAGACTGCCTATAATGCTCTGCTGAACGCTGGGGAATCCACGCTCTCAGAACTTTATGTAGAAAGAGCAAAGTGGCTCTGGTCCAAGGTAAGGAAAACAAAACTGAAATTTAATTTCTTACATGCAAGAAGATAATATTTTTAGTTTTCTTCAAGAAAAAAATGGCACACAATCAGCATATGTAAAAGAAGATATGTCATTTGGGACTATCAACACATTCAACACATTGCAACTGATTCTCCAGCTGCTGGTCAGCCCTTTGTATAAAACTGGTGGATTACCTGCCTCTGTCAAAGAGCCCAGGCAAATTTAAATTATCTTAATAGTAAATAAATCCTTGATTTGTTTCCTTTTAACTTATAGCAGTAGGCAGCAAACATGGGGGCAGTTATTGTGGTACACCTAAAGGCACAACAACGCTGAGATAACAAGGAAATACAAGGAACATTTGAAGTCGGTGATATTCAGTTACCACAGCCAGAATGGCCTAGAACACGTTGGGGGGCATAGCTTTGCCTAAATAACAACTGTAAGAGGGAAGTTTTGCATCTCTCTTATTTAGAGTATATAAAATGTTATTTAAACATATGTTATCCATTTGTATAAAATGTTTTCTGTCTTTCCCTTAGGGTGAGGTTCATGAAGCACTAATTGTTCTCCAGAAGGGCGTTGAGTTATGTTTCCCTGAAAATAAAGCACCCTGCAATAGCAAAAATCAGCTCATCCATGGTCGGGCAATGCTGCTGGTGGGCAGATTTATGGAAGAAACTGCTAACTTTGAAAGCAATGCAGTCATGAAAAAGTATAAGGTAATCTGGAATACTACTGTTAACAAGGCAGGAGCTTTGAATATTAATGTATTTCTTAAGTAAGCTTTCGTTCTGCTCCTGATGGTGTCAGCCAAGTGTAACATAAATGGGATTAAATAGTGCATCAATGTGTAGGACGAAAGCAGTTCTTCTTGTAAAGATTTAACTGTCTTAACCACGTTTAATGTAACACATCAGTACAGGGAAGCCTACAGTTCATATAATTCTTTAAAAATAAAAAGTTACAGAAGCATAGCTTTGTTCTCATGCTTGCACCGATTAGTATTCCTCACTAAAATGTGGATTACTCCAAATACACAGAGGTGACTTGGTGTTACACTGTACTACTCTTCAGTGGTATTTCTCTCTCTGGGAGTGACTTGTAACTTTGATTTAAATGTGCTTCCAGTCTCTGAAGAACTGGGAAAAGGGACAACTGGTATGTTATTCTTGAACAATACAGGACTGCATGCTTCATCGTGTGATGCCTATGAAATACTTTTTGGCATTGATTAGTATTGCCTCCTAGAACAGTAGGAGATGCAGATGTTTATGATTCCTAAAAGCAGCATGTCTCCTGTCCAAGTTTTGGCATTTGATACTGTTAATAGTTACTGCTGTCTTACTAAATAACATACTTCTGTGACAGTCATTTAGAGAAAAATGTAAGTGTATCAAATCAAATGAAGGTTGAAATAATGTAAGCAAATGATATTTCAGCAGATTCTATGAAAACATTAACACTAATACTCTGCTAAGTATTGGCACAGGAAAGTCAATGTTATTAGAAAGGGGATGTGCCTCTCACCAGTTATTTCTTTTCTAATTCATGTCACACAATTTATTGTTTTAAATATCATGATTTAGAAGGAAAACAGAAATGTGAAAAATATGGAATCATAGATTCATTAAGGTCAGGAGGGTCATTGAGTCCAACTTGAAACATCATGCTGTTTCACTTTTCAAAAAGCTCTAAGAAACTCAGTACTGAGTTATTAGGATCAGGAACCTGATTTTAATGAGAGTGTGATCTTGCCTAGTTCAGCAATCCCATATCATTCTGACTTCAATTGTCCACCTCCAAAACCAAAAGGTATTTTAAAAACAGACTTCTAGTTTGTAGAGGCAATTATCTTGAGGCAAAATTAGAATTTTTGGAGTTACAGTGTTAACAATACTTTTTTTGCACATACTCTGCACAGCATAACTAATACAAAAGTCTTGTTTCTTGAGAATATCTTTAAGCTAGCATCCTTTCAAAAGTAATTATCTCATTTTGATTTTCTTGCAGGATGTTACAGTTTTCTTGCCAGAATGGGAAGATGGACATTTTTATCTTGCGAAATACTATGATAAGCTAATGCCGATGGTAACTGACAATAAGATGGAAAAACAAGGAGATCTGATCAGATACATAGTTCATCACTTTGGGAGGTTAGAGGGGAACTTTGCTTAGCTTCTATAAAAGGATGACAATTATACCGGGAAAGAACATTTCTGTAGGAATATATTTCCTTTCATCAATTCAGACTGACTCAGATTTTTATGCAGTATTGTAAAATAAAATACTACATGCTTCCTTTTTGTTTTCATACCTAATTAATTTTACTTCTGACAAAGCAATTGTCTTTTGTCAGTTAATTATTTCATCTGTGGTTTTGAGTAATAAAACCAAACCATTTGTATATTTTTGGTTGCTGATGCATTAAAATGCTGACATAAGTTTTTCAAGTTAGAGTGGAATATTAAACAAATAAGAATGTAAAATTCGTATCATTTCTAATATATATCATTAACATACTTTGATTTAAACATGTAATCACAGGTCTCTACAGTATGGAAACCAATTCATCTATCAGTCAATGCCAAGAATGCTGTCTTTATGGCTGGACTTTGGAGCAAAAGCATATGAATTTGATAAAGGTAGGATGTTTTTCCCAGTACATAGTTCCCATGTCATTCTTTTGAATAGATGTTTGAAAGAGCAGTGAAATATATTTACAGTTCTTTGTTTAGATTTATTGCCTGACGTTATATGGAAACATGAAAGTACTACTATCCTTGTAAAATACAGTGTGTTAATATGCAGGAGAGTATTAATTATTTTAATTAAATCCTCCAGAATTTTTTCAAGTATATAATGAGACAGCATTGTTCCTTGGGTAACTGAAGTCATTAAATAGATACAGGGAAAATCCTTGGATGCCCCTGGTCACCACTTTTAAGGTGCCTCATGAGTGATAAGTGGTAGTTTTGTATGCACTTGCTACACTAAAGTGTTTGGCTTTGGGGCTTCTCTTTTTTCAATTTGTTTTGGTTCCAGTCTTCGAAGGAATTTGACTGAAATTTTCTGCCTCATTATACAGAAATGAAGGCGGGGGAAGCATCTTGTAGTCAGCAGCATGAAGGCGTGCGAAACTAACACCACAGTGCACTTTGGGTGGGAGATTTTGGTACAAATGAAAATTGCAATCGTTGCTTGCAAGTGTGGAGTGAAGCAGACAGTTGTGTTTCTTGATCTTGTCCTCATTCTACACACTCAGGTTAACTGTGTTTGGCTGCAGGCACATCAGATCCTGCACTCTGAGGTGCTGATGTGAAACTCAAGCTGGGTGCTCAGGGGAGGGGTGGAGATAGGAGCAGATGTGCTAATTTTGTCCCATGGAAAGACTTTCTTCACTTCCTCTCCACTAAAGAACATTGGAATCCTTTTATCAGGCAAATACATGGAGTGTTTTTAGTCTGTTTTATGCCATTGTATCATTTTAGGGAAGTAATTTTAAGAGTGTAAGGTGATTTAATTTCCTGGTATTCTGCTTAGTTAAATGGTGTATGTATTCAGTCACTGAATGCTGTGTTAACAAGAACTTCACAGGAGGAGCTTTTTTGTTGCCTTCAATTTCTTTTGGTTATGAAATTGCCAACAAAATATCACCCTATAGCCTTGATTTAAATGACTTTCTCTTTCCAGTGGGGAGAACCAGGAACATGGTCTTTTCTTTTCATTTTACAGCAGGTCGTTCAGAACGTATTCCAATGAAGAATGATCTGGCTAAAATAAACAAAGTGATTACAGAGCACACAAACCACCTGGCACCTTACCAGTTCCTGACAGCCTTTTCTCAGCTCATCTCCCGAATCTGCCATTCCCATGATGAGGTCTTTGCAGTTCTGATGGTGATTGTTGCTAAAGTGTTTTTAGCCTATCCACAGCAAGCAATGTGGATGATGACTGCAGTGTCCAAGGTACTTTGATATGTATAGCTACACCTTTATTAAGTGTACAAAACTGTTTTTCTCAGGAATGTAGATATAAGCTATTTTACTCCAAGATGATAAAAAGGATTTTTAGAGTTCCATTTGTTGTGATACAGTGTTGTAAAGAGAATATTAATGCCATCACCACAAATTATTTTTTTGCTGTCTGAATTCAGTTATTACAGTTTAAATGTTCCAAATTGGAATGCTAATATGTATCCAGAGTTTCCAGGAAAGGAAATTAGAATAACAAATAGCTGGTGAATTGTGTAGTTATGGGCAACAGATTTTGTTGTATTTACTAATTGTGTTTTAGTACTTTCAGTCCTATAATCATAGGTAGATGTACAACTAATTACTTGGCAGTAAGGTCGTTCCAAAGCAGACTGGGAAGCCTGGTGCATACTATTCCTTTAGGGTGGTGAAATTACTTTCATGTCACACAGACATATACTTGAATATTGGCCTTTATGTTGTGGGACTCCCAAGAATGGTTTCAGAAGTAACCCCCACACACCCACCAACAGTACCACTTCAGCTTTTCAGTTAAAGCACCTCCTTCTCCAGATATTAAATATGATAAGCAATAAGTAGAGGAAAGAATATTAGTTACTGGGGGGATTCTTCAACTCACTGTTTAATAAATTTTAACTTTCCTTTTTTTTTCAGTCCTCTTACCCTATGCGTGTCAATAGATGTAAGGAAATCCTAAACAGAGCTATCCACATGAAGGAATCTTTAGGAAAATTCATTGGAGATGCCACACGCCTTACGGACAAGCTGTTGGAACTTTGCAACAAACCAGTACTTACAAAAATAAACAAATCAATGCATGTTGTAGGATCATTCAAGAATGTCATGCAAACGCTGCTTCTGATTGCTTTCATTAGCCAATTCATAATATTAATTATAGTTACAAGAATTTTTATATTGATAATTATTATATATCAGTATTATTATTAATTCATAATATTCGTGCAGTTTAGCAGAAACTGCACTAAATTGTAAAAGATTTAAAATAGCTCTAAATTAAACACACTGTAAAATACTTCAGTATATAATGGCTTGTTTAACAGTGCAGAGGCTTTATGTTGTTTTGTACTTTCACATATCATTTATGCCCATTAATTTTCAGAGTTTTACTGTAAAAATAGGGTGATTGTGCTTTTATGAACAAATTAACTTGATAATAAAGGTAGAACGAAATGAATTATTTCATTATTCTGTATTTATATTCAAAGTGAAAAGTAAGTCTGTCATAACAGCCAGATATATTTACTTCTTGATTATTTAATTTTAAATGTAGCTTGCTGTTTTTCTTCTTACAATCAGCATTTATTATTCTAGTCTATTTATTAAATGATATGAAAGGGCAGTATTATTTTAAGTGTTTGTTAACTTTAAATGTTATTTCTAACTTTGATCATCTTTTTTTTTTTTCAAGGTTGATGGAAACAGCTCAACATTAAGCATGAATGTTCATTTCAAAACACTGAAAAGATTAGTAGAGGAGCCCACGTTCAGTGAAATTCTCATTCCCTTACAATCTGTAATGATACCGACGCTGCCTTCAATTCCTGGTACCCATGCTAACCATGCCCCTTTTCCTGGCTGCTGGGCCTACATTGCAGGCTTTGATGATGCGGTAAGGCTCCAGTTGCCACCTGCTTTTTCACTTCATGTTAAACAGGCTTAGCTGCAAATACATCCCTGTTCTCTAGAAATGGGAGGAAGGAGTAGGAAATTCCATAATTTTGTGGGAACTGAGTGGCTTCTGTCACAGCAGCCTGAGGTAGGCGTGGCCCCTTGGCACTCAGATAAAGTTTTGTTCTGAGGTTAATGTGCTGCAGCACCATGCAAGTGCTACCACGATTGGTTGCAGTGGTTTATTACAATTACACGCTTTATTTTGGATAATCTGGTACAGATGTTAGTGAAGAACTTCATTTTTCTTTAGGTGGAAATTCTTGCCTCACTTCAAAAGCCAAAAAAGATCACCTTGAAAGGCTCAGATGGAAAATCTTACATTATGATGTGCAAACCAAAAGATGATCTAAGAAAAGACTGTCGGCTCATGGAATTCAACTCCCTTATTAATAAGGTTTGATGAATGAGACAATCAGGTGCATTATACTTATTGACCAGGACAGAATACTGAGTTATCTAACAAAAAAAAGCAAATTTAGCTTGAGATAAAGCTCACTGGAAGAAAAGTAAACTGGTACAAAATACCTTATTCCAGCAAAAACCAGTAGCAGTTGATATTGTATGACTTCTTACAGACTTGTGAAAACAATAACAAATTACAATATTCTGCCAAAACAATTACATATTCCAGCAAAAATAGACAGGACAGGTTATTAATAAATACCTTTTTGCTGTCATGCTTAATGTTTCTTATTTAATAATTTCTAATATATTTTATAAAATATAGGTAAATTAGTCTTTTTATACTGCGGTGTTGCCATACCTCTTATTTTAGTTCTATTCTGCTTTTCAGCAGTATGCTTAAGGTTAAGGTACCATGTCTTCTGTGAGGTTAAAACAAATGACAGCATCTCTGTAACACTGAAAGGTTTATTTCAAATACTGCTTTTAAGGGGTTCAAGCCATGTACAAATTATGCAGTTTGACTATTTTATTGCAAAATCCTTGTTTTTTAAATTTACTTTACAGAACAGATGCACATTTTGCTTTCATTTGACCTACTGCAGACTGTGAAGCTTAGATTTGTAAATTCTAGATTGTGTGATTGGAAAGTAGTTATAGATAGAAGGTAAATGCTAGAGATCCATTTTGATCCTATCTGTGATGTGTTAATCTCATTTTCCTGTTGTGAGCAGTGCTTAAGAAAAGATGCAGAGTCCCGTAGGCGAGAGCTCCACATCCGCACCTACGCAGTGATTCCATTAAATGATGAATGTGGCATAATTGAGTGGGTGAATAACACTGCTGGTCTAAGAAATATCCTGATAAAACTTTATAAGGAGAAAGGTAAAGAAATATATTAGACTATAGTAAAAGTTTTTAGATATTTTTAAAGGGCTTGGATCTTATTAAGTAAATGGCAAGAGTCAGGCTAAATTCTAGGATGATGTAGTCACATGTATTTTTATCTATCTGCAGTATATTATTATTCATACGTGTGGTAGACTTTTGCTCTTAAATGGAAGAGAGTTGGTGCTTGGAATGAACAAGTTCCCTACAAGAACTGATACCATAGGCATCTTAATACTTTCCTACATACAGTGATGTAAATTCTTTCAGCAGCATGGGGATGTAAGTGCAGCACTGAATAATAAATAATACCATAAACTTTTCCTTTAGGTTTGATTTTCTAATTTTCATTTCTGTTATATTTATGTGAGATAAATAAGATAATTCACAATTGAAGCAAGGTTAGGAATACAGCAGCTTTCCAGAGAAAAGATCAGATTTCTTCTGAATTTCTTGTTAACAAAGCAGCTTTCTGATCAGTGCAATAAAGGTTTGGGGGAAAACTTTCCTGTACCCCACAACCGACATAGTTTATAGATTATTTTTCATTTGATCATTTATTTCAACTTTATGGAGACATTTATTTTCTTTAAATTACCATATTGTAATAGTACATACCAGGCTTTATATTTGAAGGCTTCTTTTGCCTAACCAAGGAAGTCTGTTGCAGGTATCTATATGACTGGGAAAGAGCTGCGGCAGCACATGCTTCCAAAGTCAGCGCCTTTGGCCGAGAAGCTGAAAATGTTCAAAGAGGTCCTTCTGCCTCGTCACCCTCCTCTCTTTCATGAGTGGTTTCTTAGAACATTTCCTGACCCTACTTCATGGTGAGTGAGTGGGATCAGCCTAGCTCCAGAGCAGCTCCGTTGTGTATTTCCCTCGGAGTTAATGGGACTACGGGATGGGGCCAGCTGAGGGACGTGGTGCCTCGAGCTGCTGCTGCCTCTCCGCAGGTACAACAGCCGGTCAGCCTACTGCCGCTCCGTGGCCGTCATGTCCATGGTGGGCTACGTGCTGGGCCTGGGAGACCGCCACGGCGAGAACATCTTGTTCGACTCCTTCACGGGGGAGTGCGTGCATGTGGATTTCAACTGCCTCTTCAATAAGGTGAGAAATGCCACTTGCTGGACTTGCTCTGTATTTTATATGCACGTTAAGTTACGAATTTCTACTGCCTGCAGGTTTTTTCTCACGTTTTTACTTTTACGTATCCGTTGTGTTCTTTCTCTCACTTGTCTCATATTTGTACCCAAAAATAGCTTGGAATATACAGAGGATGTGATCGTTCTGTATGCTGCATTCAATGAAAATCAACTTTTTTGATTTAGCCAATATCAGATGACCTGATGTGGATACACTGAAACAGCCCAAATTTTATATTATTTTAATATATGTTTATATTTTGTGACTCTCCTCTCCCCACTATCACCCTCCAAACAAAACTGTAATTGCTACATTCAGAATTCTGCTGCTGTGGACAGTTTCTTGTTCTCTCTCACAAAAACTTAGCACAAAAATTCCAACAGTTCTGTAAAAATAAGCGGCAGAAATTGTGGCTGAATTGGGATTTGGAGTTTTGCTGTGTCAGTTGAAAGATGCTTTAGGTGTGAGACGTGGCCTTTTAAATTCAGATAAGTGAGATAGAAATACTGTTAGGTTATTTCCTCATGTTTCTTTTTTAGTAAGTCTAAATCGTCCTATATAACACTTAATTTAAAATAATGTTTTTAAGCTAATTTGCATATTATAAAAGAAAAGTTAGCATTTTGCAGTGAGACTACAGAGCATAAATATATATTTAAGAACAAGATTTATACCCTATATTAGTGTGTTAAGACAGGGAAAAAGGTTATTTGGACAATGTTTTATTTTACTCAGTGTAATTTCCCCTTATCGGAGTGGGAATAAGCTGAGCAAACGTCTCTTGCCAGCTAGGAAATTGTCCCTGATAAAGATGGAGGAAAAAAGCTAAAGCCAATGCAAATGTTACTCTTTAATAATGCTTAAAACACTTAGGGCAAACCCTTTTTTCCTCAATGTAAAGGGAGAAACTTTTGAAGTTCCGGAAATCGTTCCTTTCCGCCTCACTCACAACATGGTTAACGGGATGGGTCCCATGGGAACAGAAGGCCTCTTCCGAAGAGCCTGTGAAGTCACCCTGAGGCTGATGCGTGATCAGAGGGAGCCTCTGATGAGGTAGGGCAGCTGCTTGGGCTGCAATCTCCTCCAAGCTGTTGTAGTCTAAACGTGTGGCACAGTGACTGCTGGGGAATACGCCGGTTCCAGCGTGTGCCTGTCCTGCAGCTCGCTCTCACCATGACATGCAGCTATATATAAGGCAGTATAAATAGTCAGCACTAACTACAGGCTCAAAATTAAGTGTATTTTATGTATCATATCCTTATCTAAATTTTTAATTTTTTTAGTGTCTTAAAGACTTTTCTCCATGATCCTCTTGTGGAATGGAGTAAACCTGTTAAAGGGAATACAAAAGCCCAGGTGAATGAAACTGGGGAAGTTGTCAATGAAAAGGTGAGTGTAAAACAAGTACAACCTCAGGTATTCAAGTGTCAAATGTTCATTGTTGTTACGAATTACATATTTCCCAATTTCGGCCAAAATTTTCCAGACTAAAATTTTATTCAGAATTTCAGGAACAAGGCTAGGAAAATGTTGCATTTATTTGAAAGTAATTGTGTGAAATAAAGCTTTCTAACAATTCTCAAATATATTTATATAGCTCTTTCAGTCTTCTCTGGTATCTTTTAACTGTAAAAATGTAAGGCAAAAGTTATAGATCACCAATAACATATCCATTCTAGAGAACTGTTTTTAAAAGTGAGTAGCCTTTGTTTTCAATGTAGCTCTGGTATAGGCATCTGGATTTTGTATTAGATTATAATATGATTTCAAGAAATACTGTTTTTGTTTCAAGAAGTGGAAGTTCATGAACAGTACCAATTTTTTTTTCTTTTTTCCAGGCCAAAACCCATGTTCTTGATATAGAGCAACGGTTGCAAGGTGTCATTAAGACTAGAAACAGAATCAAAGGATTACCTTTATCTATTGAAGGGCATGTTCATTACCTCATTCAAGAAGCAAGTGATGACAACCTGCTCTGCCAGATGTATATGGGCTGGGCTCCATATATGTGAAATTTGTTCCCTTTGGAATGATACCACAACTGCTGTAGCTACAATATTGTTGCGAAGGAATCAAACACTGGTACCTGGTTAGTTTTGTTGATTTTTGGCTGCAAGCAGAAGAACAGGTTTATAGTCTTCCAAAATCGGTGTAAAATGTACAGTGCCCTTGCAAGGATGCTATTGAATGCAGAAGTGTAAGGTGTTAGGATTCACCTTTTGTACATACAGAAGGCAGTACATAAGAACTGCTTAAAATTAGACTATGCAAGGCTCTACAAGTGTCTGACTGTATAAAAAATGTTCATGGTACTGACAGATGCACTCTTATAAAGTATTTCTTTCATGCAGTATAGAGCTTTCTTCAACTTTCTTCCATGTAGCCTGGCTATCTCTCGGAAAGCTTTTGGGATCTTGAATCTTGGCATGAGTAAACTGGTGAAGTGGTACCATGTTCAGAACCTTGCCCTTGAGCGCAGTGCTCTAGAAAACCCTCCTGAAGGACGGACTCAAAGCTGGGAGCTGGAGGGCCCTGACAGTGTGGCTGTAAGGCCTGGGCAGCAGGCAGGTGCCTGTAGCTGTGACTGTAACATCTGTGTAGGCTCCTGAGAGCCTTGCACAGCCCCTCTTCCTCCCCTGGAAAAAGCCTGCCTCTACGGAGTGGTTTTCAGACTCCATTTCAGAAAAGGTGTTTTAACACAGACAAGAGTGGACTAAAATATGATTGAAAGGTAAATACTAACGTACAGTAATGCATGCTTTTCTCCATCCAAATTGTAGGGAAATGAGGCATGGGGGGGGAGATAGGGAAAAATTATACACATTTAACCTACAGTAGGCTATCATCAGAATTTTGTACACTGGTTTTGTTTCTGTTATTCTGAGAGACAACGCTGTGAAGTTTTGTTCACAGGCTCACACTGTGGTGTGACACTCTAGAGTTTGTTCTGTTCAGCTGAAAACCAGAGGGTTGGGAAGGTAATATAATGGGTCCACAACTGCTTCTAGGGCGTCTGTTTCAGTGTGGATTTAGTGGGTAATCTAGAAGTGTTGTCACTGTCCCATAAACCTGACGAGTTTTCCTAGTAAAATATTTGGAACGTAGAATGTTTTTTTCCGGTGTTGTGTTTGAGTGCTGACGCGCTGTTGTTTTTCCCAGGCTTTATCAGTATATCGGAGCGCGGAGAGCCGCGCAGGGAGCTGTTCCCCGGGCGTTGCCATCGCGTGGGGAGCGGATCTGCGGGCAGGGCCGGGGGCAGGGCCGGGGGCAGGGCCGGGGGCAGG
>WBMY01002937.1:1153982-1173284 GCA_013397315.1 Donacobius atricapilla
CTCCCGGGTAACGGGCAGCCCGCGGCGCTCCCGGCCCGTTGCTGCCCCGCCGGCCTCGCTCCCCTCGCCCTGGGTCCCCTCGCTGCGGCCTCGCACCCGCGGGACGCCCAAGGTCGGAGTTTACTCCTTGTTGTGCTCAGAAAAGTTACTACGGCTGCTGACGGCCAATGGCGCGGTAATGACGAGGGACGGATTTTACAGCTCAGCTGCGTTTCCTTGTTGTCGCCGGCGTCGGACAGTTTGTGTTAGCAGCTAAACCGGGAAGTACGTTCGAGCCTGGAAAACGAAAGCCGTAAATGCTACTTCGAACAGTTGGACAAAGACGTCATCTTTTCAGAGACGTCATGTTTGGTACCTGTTGGATACAGGCTCTTCTAATTATCATTTTCGACTGGCGTCATAGGTGAAGTTTTATAGATTGGATAAGTATGTTCTGAGTTAAGTGATAATTGAGAGTGTTTCAATATTAATACATTTTCCCTAAGTACCTGTGATTTTTAAAGATTAAACAGCTGTTGTGTCAGTGTAACTAAGATGCCCAGCTCAAGTGATTTCCAACCTGGATGTTTGGCCTTTCCTGCTAGTTTCAAAGCAGTTTTCAAAGCTTAGCTCTTTGCCCATGATTTATTGGGCTTCTCTGAAGTGTCCAACGCTACAATCTGTGTGGCACAGCAGCAGCAATTCATGCTGCCTTTTCTGCTATTTCCTTAAAGCCTGAGCTGCTCACGCATCTTGAAACTTGTGGTGAAGAACGGTGGCAAGCTGAGGAGGCAGTGTCTGCTCTAGCCAGGGGGATGGCAGCAGGCGGTGCTACCCTTGATGCCTTCTGAAAGAGGCAGAGCACTTAAGATAAACAGTAAACACGACTTAACCCTTCCGGATCACTTGAATATACAGACTGACACATACTGGCATGTAGAGTAGATGCTAACAGAAAATGAAAAACAAAACCAAACCAACAAATTAAAAGGCTTATCTATGTAAAACAGCATTATTGTTAAATCATATTATAGCTGTGATTCTTGAAGAAAACATAGGACCTTTTATGTATGTTGTTTCCATATAAAAGCTTTAGTTTTTGTCTCTTTGGAATGCTGCCTGTGCACTGCCCTGCTCACTTATTTGAAAGCACTGAGAGCAGTTTGGTTACTGAGTTTAACCATGCTAAAGATCATGATGTGAAACAGAAGACCAGCTACAGCAGTTGAGCGGGATCATTCCTGATCCTGCCTCTAATTTTTTCTCTTCACCATTTCCTCTTTCTAAAACAGTTACATTTCCCTTGTGTCTGGAGGATAAATACAAGCCCAACAAGGTGCCTTTGAAGATGTATCAGCAGCAGTGCTATAGAAAATTGTAACAAGTTGGCAGTGCCTTTTCCTAGGTGTGATGATGGGGATTTTTGTGAACAGTCTTACTGGGGATTAAGGAACAGATTTGTTTAATGCCAGTTGCTGTTGTGGTGCATTTTGGTAACACTGAGGTAGTACTGGCCCCTTGGTGTCATATGTTTACCAGGATTTGTTCCCTGTATGTTGCTTCTGTACATTTGGGAAGGCTTTCTTTTTCCTTTGCAAGAAAGTGTAACTGCTACAGATAAGGCTGTTAGAAGAGCGGAGAACTAGAAGGAAAGTCTGTTTGGAAAGTCTGGGTAAGAAATTGATGTTCTTATTGCAAACTCTCTGCTTTTGGTGCCAATTGCCGCTCTAGACTCAAAGGTGCTCACAAGCATAGCTGAGGAGACAGCATGCAGTGGTTGGGGTAGGAGCTGCTGAACGGGGGGAGAACTCTGAAGTTTCTTAAGCCAGCTTTGCTTGGAAATATTGTCGGAAATTGCATACTCAGTTTTGGAGGTTTTATTATTTGTAGTGCAGCTATGAGAGGTTGACTCAATTAAATGTGCAGGCTTATAGAAAAGGAAAAAAAAGTCTTCCTGAAAACAGTGGTTTTGGTTTGCTTTTCCATTTTACAATGTAGAAGACAGTCTGAGGACGAGGACAAAAGTCCTGAGGTGCCAGAAACAGCCTGGATAAAGTAGGAATCTGTTCGGCTGACTTGGCTCATTGAGAAGAATGATAGTAACAGATTGCATGTGCAGGCAAACCCATACCCAGTCCAGATAATTTTACTCTGCCTGTTGGTGTGCAGGAGGTTCCACAGAGGTCTTCCCTCCTCAGCTCATTTCCAGAGTGCTCTCAGGTGTGCCTTGGCTGCATTCACCAAGTGATACTAACTGTGGCATTTGTAGATTCCAGAATTTGACAACTTGTACTTGGACATGAATGGCATTATACATCAGTGTTCACATCCAAATGATGACGATGTCCACTTCAGAATCTCAGAAGATAAGATTTTTGCCAATATTTTTCACTATTTGGAAGTACTGTTTCGCATTATTAAGCCAAGAAAGGTTTTCTTCATGGCAGTTGATGGAGTAGCTCCAAGAGCAAAAATGAATCAGCAGCGTGGGAGACGTTTTAGGTAAGAAGATCAGTTCTGACTCTGTCATAAGGATAGTAAACCCTTAAAAGAACCCACTTACTGAAATGTATGCCATGAAAAGTAAAAGAGATTGTGATTGGTTGTGCCTTTGACAGTAGTTTTAATTAAATGAGGGTAACTGCCTGTAAAATGTTAAAATCAGGATTCCAAAAGGAAAATTTACTTGTTACGTAAATTTTCCTCTGTGTGTGGAACTTGGTGACAAGGGGAGTTTTTTCTTCTGACATTTTCTGTGAAACCACTCTGCAGTGGAGCTCTTGCAGATGTTTCCAAATGCATCATAACCTATGAGAGTCTTTGGTATTTGTGAATGCTAGATCTAGGTATGCCTGTTTGGTAGCTGTAGTGGAAAAAATCAAGTTTCTAATGAAACTTACTTCCTATTGATACCAGTTACCAAGCTAGCTCAGATACAGAGCTACAAGTAGATTAAGAAATACAGTAATGTTTTAGGAGATTTGGAAGTTTTTTTAAGATTGCTATAGGGAAAAAAAGCCAGTGTCTGTAGTTAGACCATACAGGGATGGTGAGTGAAATGCAGCATAAACAAGCTGCAGGAAAGGAACAAGAGAAAACATTTACAAGCAACTGGATTTTTTTTGTGGTTTGGTTTTTGATGTAATTTTTTCTTTAAGGACTAAAGGAGGTTGAGAGGAAGCAGAGATTAAGTGCTCTAAATAGAAATTGTAGAAGAGTTTAGGAAATTCTTGGCCAAGAAAGTCTGGCATGATGTTTGTTAGTTTGTCCATTACTGGGCATGATAAATTGTTAGTTCACTCGTGACTCCCTTGGAATTCCACACCTGCTGCTTTGTTTAACTGTGTCACAGTTATTGTTCTGGGCTAGCATTTTCAGGTGTTTAGGTAACAAGTATTCCTGTTTCAACATTAATAGCCATTCATTCTGACCAACCATGGTATGATCACCTTGATAATCTAAATCCTAACTGCATCTGAATAGTGACAGATGGTCACATTTCTATGAAAAAAGTGCTATTTTTAAGCCACCTTAGTTGTATCTGATGTAAGTTCAAACTCTATTCAGGAACTCAATTTCTTTCCTTTTTTTATTTTTAAGTGCTCTAAAATATCAGCTGTATTTATTTTGTCAAAAAGCTGTACTTAGCATATTAACATTTGAATAAGATGATTTGTTCACTCTCTCCAATGCTGTTTTGTTTTAGATCAGCAAAAGAGGCAGAGGACAAAATAAAAAAGGCATTGGAAAAGGGAGAAACTCTCCCTACAGAAGCCAGGTTTGACTCCAACTGTATTACACCAGGTAAGATAATTTTTCAGTTATTTAAATTGAAGTGTTTATGGTTTGTTGTCTGTATTTTAGTATTATTTTCCTATCTTAAGGCATATATTTTTAAAAATAGAAGACAGAATCAATAAAAGCTTAAGTAAGTTTGTAACAATCAATAAAAGCTTAAGTAAGTTTGTAACAAAAGTTTTAGTAACATTCAGTAGGGTTTGAATACTGTCTCATTCTAAAAATGCTTTAGATTGCCGTGTAAAAAGTGAAATGTCTTAGGAAAGAAACCAGTCACTTCCTTCATCTCTGGCAGAAGTTTTATTTGTTGGCATTTTTTTAATACTTCCCGTATGTAAATGCAAGCGAATGAAAAGCTTTAACTTACGTTTCTGTTTTCAGGAACTGAATTCATGGCCAGATTGAATGAGCATCTTAAATATTTTGTAAATATGAAGATTTCCACAGACAAATCCTGGCAAGGAATAACAGTCTACTTATCGGGCCATGAGGTCATTATATTTTCTTACTCTCCTATTTTAAATATTTTTTTTTTTACAGAATAATACTTACTGCTGATTTTTTTGTGTGTGTGTGTCCAGACTCCAGGGGAAGGTGAGCATAAAATTATGGAGTTCATCAGATCAGAAAAAGCCAAGCCCCATCATGATCCAAACACAAGACACTGTCTCTATGGCTTAGATGCTGACTTGGTATGTGCAACTCAAATAATACAAAGAACAGGGATTTGTCCAGTGTGTACATTTTTGATATCTGCTTAAGCTCATAGGGTTCTAAAAGGGTTTGAAACAAGTGTGTGATTTTGTATTCCTGCAAACTTTGGAATTTGTAATGAAACCAAACATGGAAATTTCTTTATACTGCTTAAAAGGTTAAAAAAAATATAAAAAGTAAGATCTTTCTGATATCTCTTTGTAATAGATAATGCTGGGATTAACAAGTCATGAGGCACACTTTGCGCTCTTAAGAGAAGAAGTCAGATTTGGTGGTAAAAAGGCTCAAAGGTGAATTGATTTAACTTTACTCTTATTTTATTTATGATGAAATTTAATCCAAAACATACTGGGTGACTAAAACAGGTGTGTGTTTGGTGATTTGGGGTTTTTTTAATTGATTGCATAGAACTTTAATAAAGTCTTAGTTTATTCTTTGGGTTAGAAAACTCAGGAAATTACTGAAATCAGCGTGCTGAATCATGCATTTGAATTGGTTTACCTGAAAAAGTGTCTGCTGTCAGAACAGCTGATAAAAAATCCTTAAAGTTTTGGTGTATTTTACTTTTTCTTTTACGTTATAATGAAGCAACCTGGGCTGTATTGGCATTGTTTCCATAACTGTGTTATGCAGATACCAACTTTCTACAATGTGTATATATGTATATATATCTGTATCTATCTCTAAATCTGAGATTTTGTGCATGTAAGTAAATTATTAGGATAATTACTAAAATAAACTCACTTAATGTGGCTGCACAGATGCTCCTATTCAGGGTTTGCCCAATGGAAAGAACTCGTGGTCTGTAAAGAGTCAGGAGCTGGTGACTTGTTCCAGAGCTGTGCATGTACCTGGAGCTGGAGGAATTAATTTATAACTGGTACTGTCCTGGGTTCCTTCTTGGGAGGACCCTAAGCAGATATTGGGTACATCAAGGGAGAACATGGGAGAGACAGAATTCAACATTTCTGACACCGGAAGGATTTTGAATAACGCGGAATAAGTCATAAATGTTTTGATAAATGCGTAATTTTTGCTAATAAAGGACTCTTTTATTGCCAAGGACAATCAGATGAACATCAGAAATAAGCTTTCTTTTCAGTCTTTGCACTCAATGTTTCACTCATACTCATGGGTGGTGTTGGCGTGCAGCACTGCAATATTTTTTAAAGACCTTACATCTAATCAAAGTAAAACTTTGGTTTTACCTTTCTAAAAAATAAAATAATGTGAAGTAAGAGCGTGATTACTTTTTGAAAGAATAATTAGTGAAAGTGTGAAATCAAAAATCAAAGTGCTATTTATTCTCCTCCCCCCAGCATTGTTCCATTTTTTAATTTCTGAATAATTTTGCTCATTACAAGAATTTACTTCCGTAAGTTACAGGAATTGCCTTTTGTCAATATTGTCACTTTTATGGATACTTACAGTCGGAAATTCGAAAACCCTAAAAATATGTACAAATTAATATCTCTCCACGACTATTTATTGAGAGAAATTGCTTGTTTTATCAGGATTTTCAAGTCCAGTGCAATGAAGAGTAGGGGCAGAATGTCTCTAGAATCTTCTAACATCAACCTGGTTGCCAAAGGTCTTTTAATACCGATATGAAAATTGCATTTAAAAAGTGACACAGTTGGTTCTGAAGCCCAGTGTACCTTGGAGTTTGTCTTACATGAGTTTATCTGAAGGCTGCTTTCACACACATTTTCCTTAGAGGATTGTTTCTAAAATTTCCTATTTATTTGTGAAGACACAAGTATTTATACTGGTTTGTCATTGGAGGTGGTCTCAGCTAGTTATAGTATCTAAAAGGTGAAATAGTCCTTTATTAATTTAAAATACATCATTTAGCTCATTAATCTTTTGGTGTAGGTATGAACTGATCTGGGGCTAATGTTGGTGTTTAGGAGTAGTTTTAGTGAAGAGAAGAAAGGAAGTTGGGATATGTGTCGACTATGCTGTAAACAAACAGTAGGTTTGTTATTCTTTTAGTGCTGCAGTGAAGCCACAAAATACATACAGAGCATATTTTCAAGTTGAGCATATTCATCTCTTACAAGAAGCATTTCAAATGACTACAAATGTAACCCAGTTGGTTTAGATGGGAATTTGTGCACTCTGTTCTTATTCAGATTAGCTCGAAAATACCTTCAAATGGTGAGGCTTGGTGCCAAGTTAGGCTAATTTGTCTCTTTTGTGAGCAATGGGATAAGGATTTAGGAAATAGTTACTGCAGCATGGAACTCCACAAAGCTCTTCTCTAAGTTAGTTCTTCTCCATACAGTCACATCTGGTGTTTAGAAGATTCTACTGGAATTTTATAGACCAAACCAGATTAACCCTAAAATAAATTCAAGGAAATGTTTATACATTATTTCTTCTGCAAAGATACAATCCTAGTAAAATTTCTTGGGTTTAGGTAACCTTGGACTTATTAATATTAATGTTGAAAGTGTGTTTATAAATAATTAACTTGGTGGTTTGAATAATTTACAGAGTATGTGCACCAGAGGAAACCACATTTCATTTACTGCACTTATCACTGATGAGAGAATATATTGATTATGAATTTTCCCCAGTAAAAGTAAGTTCTAATGGAGCTGAGATGGGAAAAATGTGCGAATGTGTGAAGTCTTTATGCAAAAATGATAACAAAAATTATACTGTGTGTTTTTCTTTTTTCCTTTTTCCTCCAGGACAAGATTTCTTTTGAATATGATATTGAAAGGATAATAGATGATTGGATCTTAATGGGTTTCCTTGTAGGAAATGATTTTATTCCTCATCTACCTCATTTACACATTAATCATGATGCACTGCCGCTACTTTATAGAACATACATGGCTATCCTGCCAGAACTGGGAGGTGAGAAAACTCAGTTCAGTTGTGGAAAGTAGGAGTGTTAACATTGGTGTATTTATATTTAACTTTTTTTGCCACATTAGAATGTTTAGCATTAACTACAGTTTCCTTAGAGAGGCAGCAAGATTGTGTTTTATTATCTGTGTGGCATTTAAATGCAAATTTTAAAATTGCTGACTTGTTAGTTCAGAAACATACTTAATTTTCTCAACAGGTTACATCAATGAGAATGGGCATCTGAATTTAGAACGTTTTGAGAAATATCTCACAAGATTGTCAGATGTAAGTAACTGAAATTTAGAGAATGTTGAATTCAATATTGTACCCTAAAATACACCATACTGTAATTTTAATGAACTGTTAAATGGCTGTGTTTTTTACAGGTGGTTTAATCAGCTGTTTTAGCATTGAACAGATGGAATCCAGTCAGTTGTTGTCTGATCTTGGAGCGTAAGAGGGAAAAGATTGAATCATTTGATCTATGCTTTAGCCAGCACAGTGTGTTAATACTGCAAGTCAAATGAGGATTCACCAGTAGAATCGTGGTCCTCACTTCCCATCCAAGTGTGTGGCAGTATCAGGCAAAGCTGGTTCGAGCAGGTGCCAGGGATGCCAGGGATGTGGGTTCAGCCTCTCTAGAGCAGGTGCCACGGATGCCAGGGATGTGGGTTCAGCCTCTCTAGAGCAGGCGCCAGGGATGTGGGTTCAGCCTCTCTAGAGCAGGCGCCAGGGATGTGGGTTCAGCCTCTCTAGAGCAGGCGCCAGGGATGTGGGTTCAGCCCCTCTAGAGGCATTCACATAACAGTTGGACTCCATGATCCTGGTTGGTCTCTTCCAGCTCAGGATTGTCCATGATTTCTGTGTATTCTTAAGGCTTGCTGCAGGCAGTGATGTTCTTTGGTTACCCTGCTGGTAGTTTCCTGTGGGTGAGCCATGTCTGAAGGTGTGGGAGGGGAGAATTGTTTGCAGGTTTTTGATGAAGA
Organism: Donacobius atricapilla; assembly: GCA_013397315.1. NCBI lineage: Eukaryota > Metazoa > Chordata > Aves > Passeriformes > Mimidae > Donacobius > Donacobius atricapilla. Next base: position 1,162,322 of record WBMY01002937.1, read on the forward strand.
TCACCAGTAAAGATGAAGGAGCATCTCTGGGAGGCAGGCATGAGTGTTGTTCATGAGTTAACTGGTGCACAGGAGGTAATCCTGATAAGTGCCGGTGCAGTAATCCAGCCTAGAGATGAGGTAAGGTATAGGCCATATAGAAATGGAAAGGATTAAACCTTCTGCTGAACTTGAAAAAGGGAGATCATCTATTGTTCCTGCTTCAGCCTTGTTTTCTGGCTCTTGGAGAGAGCTGTGAAAGTGTTAGATCTGTGGCACAAGGCTGTATTAACCAGACCCTATATGTGTGTATTGCTTCTAGAGTTGATAGTGAAATGTAGAAGTTATTTAATTCTTTTTTGTTACACCTTGCTGCCTTGAAAGAAAACAAAATATGGCTTGGCTGTATGTTACATATTGCTGAGAAACAGGATTTTTGGTATTAATCTATTTAGTTATATCTCTAGGGAAAATGTTTGTGTACAGATGACTCTAGATGTAATCTAATGCATGAATTAAGAAGATATTCTTAATCTGGCATTCTAAATTTGACATCCCTCAAATATTTGCAAACTTCCTTTAATCTCACAGTTTGATCGTGAACACTTCAGTGAAGTCTTTGTTGACCTAAAATGGTTTGAAAGTAAAGTGGGCAATAAATACCTCAACGAGGCAGCTGGGATTGCAGCAGAGGAAGCCAGAAAAAATAAACAAAAGAAACAAAAGGTCAGTGTTTCATATGCACAATTTCGGAAATAAGAAGGTTACTTTTTGCAAATCAGTCATTTGATCTTAGATATTAAGTGGCATAAAGCTCTGTTTTGAGATTTTTTTTCAAACCAGAAAAGGCAGTAAATTTTAACCATTTGCGTTCTGCCTGTATGCATTGCTGGTTGTGAGTGATGAAATGGTTCAGTCAGGAGCAGGTGCTCATGATTTTTAAAGTCTTGTAAACCTGTATTTAATGGTTTGCTGTTCTTCAAAAGCAGCAGAACTTAACTTTTGTGTCCATTATGATCAAACCTGCTATGCTTCATAATCTTAATTTTTAATGCATAGTCTGCTGGAAGTTCCATATATTTCAGATACACTGAAAGAACATTCATGTATGTCTTGGTATTGCCTAACTACTGGACAACAAATAGGGAAAGAGCAGTTTCATTGGTGAGCTATCTCTGATTAGTATTAAACTTGCAGTTCTAGATATAACCAATTAATAAGGAGCAGCACCTTGTATATATGTGTGTCCTACTGTGTAACAGTGTCTTGTCTGCCCCAGTGTCAAGTTCTCCACCACCATTTCCACTGACTTCCTTCACTCTATGCTTCAGCAGGGTGTAGAGTAGCAGGAGAAAATTCTGTTGCATTTAAGCTGTCTTTGTATATTGTTATCCTGTTCTTTGTGTACCGAGCAGTTTTGGAAAGAGTAGCATTTTGGAACACAGATATTCAGGTATTTTTTAGAAGTAGTTAATGTTTTGGGACTGCTCCTTTTGTCTGATCTCTCCTTTTTTTCTGCTTAAATAATTTTCTTGAAGCAATTGTGAGAGAAGGAAACGGCGTTTATAGTAAATAATATTTATACATTTTGATTGAAGCATTTTGAGTTGCAAGTTTTGAATGGGGTTCGTGCATATCAACCTGTATTTTTACATTATCTCAAATCTTAATTTAATAGGCTCAGGAAAATTCTATATCTTTGGCTGCTTTAGAAAAAAATGAAGGTGAAGTGACCCCTAAAAGTAAGTGCAAAGAATTTTTCCATACACATATAACAAAAAATATGTGCATAGATTTCAAAGAGCTGTAAGAATTGCATGTCAGAGATGGGCTTAATCTGAATGCAAGACTTCTGTAGTGACTTATGTGGTGGGAAGTGGAACTCCTCTGGTGAAAGAGTGAGGCTAAAGCTTTAGAGGGGTTTTTTCCCTGCCCTGTATTTCCATGATGAGTTAAAGGAATTAATGAACAAACCTTCAACACTATTATGGTTTTGATAATTGTACGCATAGGTATTTTCTTAGATGGGGGGGACTGGGACACAGATTTTTGTATGGCTTTGGGATTTTTGGTTGTTATTTTTGAACTCATTCTACTTGTAGGAAATGTTTTTTGCTCATGTTTTGAAATTATTGTCAAAAATGTATGAATATTACTACATGATATTAGATGATGCTGCTGAACTTAATTAAATTTTAAAATTAATTTTAATGTTTTCTCAGATTATATTCTGATGTCTTTTATTATCTTCTCTCTTCTTGTAATTGGGCTAAAAAATGGGTTGCCTGTCTTAAAAATTCCAGAATTTCTCTGGGTAAAGATTTTGTTTGATTGTTTCATGTTACTTTCAGTGTAAGGAAGGTGTGAGCACCTATAGCTTTGAATTGAAGAGTAAAGTTAAGGCATTATGTCAGAATTTAATGTTTTCAAACCTTATTGTAGTAGAGAAGTGAATGTTAATCCCTTTTTTCCATGACTGGTTTTCCAGCCACATTGGAAGATGAACCAGAAGATGATGATCTGTTTGAAACTGAGTTTAGGCAATACAAAAGAACTTATTACATGACTAAAATGGGTGTAGAAGTAGTGTCTGAGTAAGTATATACTTCCTTTTTTTATTCCTAAATGCTAAAGACAAGTCTTTGTAGATATTTATTAGAGATATACATTTGTAAAAATGTATTAGAGACTGTTTTCAAGAGTGTGTAGTGACAGGCCAAGGCATAATGGCTTCAAACTGAAAGGGAGTAGGTTTACATTGGATAATAAGGAAGAAATTCTTTACTGTGAGGGTGGTGAGGCACTGCAGCAGGTTGCCTAGAGGAGCTGTGGTTGTCCCATCCCTGAAGGTGTTCAAGGCCAGGTTGGATGGGGCTTTGAGCAGTCTGCTCTATGGAAAGTGTCCCTGACCATGGTCAAAAGTGGAGAACACGTGACAGAGTGCTGCAGTGGTGATGATTTTGCCTAATATATTCAACAAGAGCTGCAAAACAAGTTTTCTGTAATAAGTATTTGAGCACCAGAGGGGAAATGAATCTAGAAAATCACGGTATTATTAGATTCCCAAAATGTTCTGTCTTCATCCCTGTGTACGAGGTGCCAAGTACTTTCTATATACCAGTGAAATTGAGAAAACTAATAAGTATCTTTCCTTTTTCTTTTAAGTGCCTTCTTGGCTGATCAAGCTGAATGTTATGTCCAGGCAATACAATGGATTTTGCATTATTATTACCATGGAGTTCAATCATGGAGCTGGTAAGAAAAAACATCAAATGAGAAACTGCTGAAAGAGTGCTACTTCACCTTATATGCTGGGAACGTTTAATGTAGTTTGCGTGTTTCTGATCTGTGAACATTGGTGTGCTCTAATTAAGTCAAGTAACTTAGGGGTTTTTTAACCTGCAGGTTTTACCCTTATCATTATGCACCCTACCTGTCAGATATTCACAACATCAGTGAACTCAAAATCAAATTTGAACTTGGAAAACCTTTCATGCCATTTGAACAGCTTCTTGCTGTACTTCCAGCAGCTAGCAAAGATCTGCTACCTAAATGTTACCAGGTAAGATGCAGAATTAAACTGCGTTATCCATCTACTGCTTACTCGTTGTCTCCTTTGTCTTATTTTACTCTGTTCTTTGTGGGTTTGCATGTCTTGTTGATTATATTCTAGCTCTACATTTTAGGTGTATGGTTAAATGTTCTACTTGTTACTATATGTAGTGCATTGTAAAGTTAGTAATAAATACAAAATTATACATTTGCTAAGCAATTTCCAGCTAGGACAGTTAAGTGTTTCATTCCTGTACAGCATTGAATTGGTTTTAGTAGCAGCCTTACTTTGTCTCTTCTTACAATTAGTGCTAAACTGCCTTTGATATCATCTCTCTTGTATTTTCCTAGCATTTGATGACTAGTCAAGACTCTCCTATTATAGAATATTATCCACCTGATTTTAAAACTGACCTAAATGGTAAACAGCAGGAATGGGAAGCTGTAGTATTAATCCCATTTATTGATGAGGTAAGTTCTTTCAGCATGTGCTGTCCATAAAAGCTGCATAAAAAGACTGCTACATTTCTTAATTAATCAACAGTTAGCCATGCAATTAAGTGGAAGTTTAAATTAACACTTGATAACACCACAGAAAAATATAAATGTTTGCTGCTTGGGGAATAAATCTGGATTAAGTTACCATAAGTGAAGTTAGGTTTAGGTGGCAGAAGTCCTTAGTAAGGGCTGTGGACTTGGTCTTATTAATGTTTATAATCAGCTATTCAAATATTTTGGTGCAGTTTCTTTGAGAAAAATACTCTGTTCCTATGTACATACAAAAATAGAGAACATCTGCAGGTAAAATAAACACTTGTGAAAAAAGCAAGTATTTTTACAGGAAATCTCTTCACATGAACACCAGTACTAGGGAAGCATTAATAAAGAGCAGTAAAATAGTACTTTACTTTTGCATACAGATAACTGTGTTAGGCAAGGCTACCCTTTGGAAGCAGGCTTGCAGAAAGGTGATTATTTTCCAAAGCCCTTCTGTGGTCATTGTTCAGAGAGCATTTTTATCAGGGACATGAGAAAGGGTGAGGCTGCAACTGGCCAACGAGCGCGTTGGGTATCTGGATTTCTCGGGTCACTTTCCCAGTGTAGTTTTTTCTGTGCTAATTTTTGTTGCCAGTTTCACATGTGCTAATTCCTCTGAAATTTAGAAACGACTGCTGCAGGCCATGGAGTCCTGTAATAAGGGCCTAAAAGAAGAGGAGAAACGAAGGAACACTCACAGTGCTTGCTTAATGTACTGGTATGACAAAGATGCAGAGTTCCAGTACCTGTCACCGTGGCCAGAGAAATTCCCTGCAATAGAACGATGTCACACGAGGTAATGCTGGCATATTTTAGAGCAGGCTGAAAGCCGTAGGAGGACTTTTCCTAACATTTTAACCCAACTTTGCATATGCCAGTATGTAAACTGAGAAATAAAAAATACCGAATTAGATGTTGCCTGCTTTAGATGGTGCAGTAGAAGTATTTGTCCCTTCAGATGTTCCTTTGCAAAACAGATGAACCAATGCTAAGTCGTCAAGAACAATCTAGAGAATTACTAAACTTTGTATGACAGAGAATGAAAGACTGGTACAAATATCTGATAAATAGTGGTCATTTACTGGCATACTAATTCCAGAGTGGTTTTTTAAAAATGTAAGCATTTGGATTCAGTGCAGAGAATTAAATGCACGTTTGTTTTTCACCTTCTTCTCGCTGAAAGTAGCCAGCTTTATTTCACACAGACTGAAGATGAAATGGAAACATAAGCTTAACAGCAGTCAAACTTAGAGTAGAGGAGGAATGCTGTTGCTGGATTACAGTCGGTAAAGAATGAACAGTTATGAAGATGAGTGATACCATATGAAACCATTGCTAGTTAGAATTCGGTAATTACAGTTATTTAAAATAGTGAGTCTGGCATATATCCTAAAGTTTTGTTTTTTTCCTGATGAATCTCCTTGCAGCAATAGCATGGGGTTTTTATAATCCTTTCTGTATATTCCCAGTGACGTAAATTAGTTGCTGGAAAGCAAAGGGTTTGTCAATTAATGAGTGAATGAGTAATGAATTTTTCTAGAGCTAAAGGTCAATCTACATGAGCAAATTTTGTGCAACTTCTTTTTTAGGTATAAAACAATACCTTTGGATGCTTGGCATGTAGAAATAACCCACAATAAGATAACTAAAATCAACAAGAGTGCATTATATTTTTGTGGGTTTCCTACTTTAAAGCACATTAAACATAAGGTAAAAGATTTTTCTCTTCCAACATTTCAATTGTATTTAATAGATAACTATGTAGGAGCTCAATTTTTATGTGCTGTTTTGTTTTTACCCAGTTCTATCTTAAAAAAAGTGGTGTACAAGTGTTTCAGCAGAGCAGCCATGGAGAGAACATGATGTTAGAAATCATAGCTGATGAGAACTCAAAAGACCAGGTAAGCATTCAGCTCCTAACAAAAGAGAAAACCTAACAAAAAACCCCCCAGCGCTGGAGAAAAGACCTGTTAAGAAGTCTGAGTTCAAGTAGTCAGATTTGAGGGGTTAAAATGCTACATTTGTATGAGAAACATTGTAAAATTTTGGGATCTGCCAAAAGGTTTAAATTTTTCCAGACTTTGCAATATGAAATATCAGTCTCCTTAGGTGAGTTTCTGGCCCTTCTTTGTGGTAGCATTTAGATGTTCTTGGGTGAGGAGCTGGTGGCTAATGAATGTTATAAATGCTAGGGAACAGTCTCCAGACCAGTGTCGTCTTTGAGTAACTGGAGAGATGACCCCTTAAAAAGAAAAAGTGTTTCCTTTTAATCAGTGAAGCAGACTTAACACCTTGCACTCTAATGAAGCTGTTTGATGGAGGAATTAGAGGGAAGAGTCAAAGTAGCAAATGACAGGTGCAGACAAGAAAAAAAATTCAGAAATGAATAAAATAAGGGAGAGAGGAGGAAAACAATATAGTATGATATGATTTTACAGTAGAGAGATAGGGAGAGGGCATATTCTGGATACATGGCAAGAAAAAACAAGTCCAATTAATATATTAAAAAATAGCAGAGACTTGTTTGAAAAAAGAACATAATGTGAGACTGAATTTACAGTGGACATAAATGTTGTTCCTTTTTTACAATGGGATAAATAAGTAAAATATATCATACAAAATAATTTGGTAATCTCAAATTGTCATTTTGTTTATTGTGTTCCAGAGACATAAATAGTTACAAGTGATTTAACAAAAGAAGTACTTAGCAAACCTATATGAGACATACAAATTATCCCAGGTCTTACAGGTAACACATGCAACATTTTAAGAGACACATTTTTATCAGGGATTATGTAATCGGTTTCAAATATATTTTAGTAAGATAAAATGAGTTTTTTATTCTGCAAGAAAATCGGTTACTTAACTACAGTTTTTATTGCAAAAACGGCTTGAAAATACTGTAACAAAAATATTTTAATATGTTAAACAATTAGTAATAAAACTTCTCGGTTTTTTTCAGATGGTAGAAAATGTTGCCAGTTTGGTACTTGGAAAGCGAGTTTTTGTTAACTGGCCCCATCTTGAAGAAGCCAGAGTTGTTGCAGTGTCAGATGGAGAAACTAAGTAAGAGTTACCTGATATATATAGTTCTTTGTTGTCTTTTTTTTTTTTTTTTCAAATTAAGCTCCTTGGGCTGCACAGAAATTTTGATTTTATTGTAAAACTAACAACAAATTAGTCCAGATGTTACAAAGGCTGCTTGGTGAAGCATGTTTAACATTATTCTGAGGTTTGGTTGCCTCTGTAGCAGTCTAGTTTCTCACTGTTCTGTTATAGATACAGAAGCTTGGGAGAGCTCTTTCTTAGTTTTGAGGGAAAAATGCATGCACAGAAATCCACACAGTGGACATTTCTCTACAATCCTCCTTTAAAAATAGCACACGTGCTGGTATTTTTTATTAAAACCGTTTCTAACTATTTTGAGTTTTGCTCACAATTGGTTATGTCTGTGTTAATCTTATTTGGTTAAATTCCCTATCTATCATAATATTCTCAAGGTTTTATTTGGAAGAACCACATGGCACACAGAAGCTTTACATGGGAAATGCAGTGCCCCCAACTAAAGTGGCTTATGTTGGAGATAAGGAACAAAGCATGTGGATAAAAGAAGTTCAAGGCATTTCAGAGCAGTAAGTAACTTCAAAAATTAAAGTGTAGCTTTGCATTTTATGTCTTGGCTGTGTTTTGTTCCTGTATTACAGACCTAAGTAGCACGGAAGAGCTGCTGCATACTTGATGATAAAGGTTAATCAAGTCTGCTTAAATTTAAAACAACAGCATAAAAAAGCTTATGTTGAAATTTCAGAATATATGGAGTCAGCTGAGGTAACTAAAGTTAGATGCTGTTACCAAAGAATTGTCAAATGAGTGAGTTTCAGTATTTATTGTCTCTCAATTTTCTGTTCCGGTGTTAGCAATCTTCAGTTGTAGAATGAAGTAATACAGAATCAACTTGCAACTCAAATAGCGAGGCTTTGTTAAATTTGAATACAGCTTTTGCTCTTCTAGAGTGTGGATGCTTAGTAGATTATGAATGGGTTACAGTAGTTTTGATGCTGCTGGTCCTAAAGGCACAAGCCAGAACCAGTGATGTGATAAGAAGGGGTTGCCTTTGTAAGGATCCTCAGGAGCACAGCACGCTCGATGGAATGATGCACTCGTCACATAAAGCACACACAATTTTTATCTGTTTAGCCAATTAGCACAACTGACAAGAATCCTCAATTAGAGACCTAAGTGATGAGGTAATTCCCCCTCAGTTCAACCCTTCCTGAGTTCCCCCCCACCCTCCTTAGACAGGAACTAAACTTTGTTTATGAAAATGTGTCTTGGAGAGCTGGTTTCAACCTTGGCTTCCCAGAGAATCTAACCTTGGACCTCCAGCTTGGAGCTGCTGGGGAATTTATTTTGTCTTTCTGTCTAACAGAGTAGGTAAAATGCTAGCTACAAGTACTCTGATAGGCTACAGAGCTACAAATGTTTATGTAAAGAATATAGAGAATATATAAAAGCAAAAAGGCAAAAATCAATTTGGCACCAGTTTGGCATTTCATTATCTTTCATTTGAGTTAATTGATGTAATTGCCCCCAACTCTTCCACTGTAAAGATTAAATGTGCTTAAATTAATACTCTGAGCTCTGTAGTGATGGCCGTGCAACTGTGGGTAAGCAGTTGGTTAAGCCATTTATTCTGGCTATTTTTTGTAAAATAAGAAGAAAACTATTAGGATCATTTTCAAAGAGGGTTTTTTTTTAAGTTTTATTTTACTTCAATAAATTAATTCTAACCTCTTGGTTCTGTTCTGTTTATTGTAATTAAGCTAAATGTTCTGCTTTGTGCTCAGGTACCAGAGAAGGAAAGGAATAATTATCCATGAAACGTCAGTAGTTGTATATGCACAGTTACTCACTGGTAACAGATATCAGCTGAAACAAAATGGAGAAGTTTATTTGGAGAAGCAGTGGTCTAAACAAGTTCTTCCTTTTGTTTACCAAACAGTTGTCAAGGTAAAGATACAAGTTCAGTATCTTCTCTGAATTATTTCAGACACAGACTATGTTTTAAACTAAATGTCTATTTACATAAACTTCTAAATTATTCTACTGGAACTGAATGATATTTAAGATTATCACTGTTATCTTTTTCATGTAGGATATCAAAGCCTTTGACTCTCGTTTTTCTAACATCAAGACTTTGGATGACTTGTTTCCTCCTGGAAGTACAGCCTTCATGCTGGGATCTCCTTACTACGGCTGCATGGGAGAAGTTAGTTCCAGTAATTTCATAATTTTTCCCTGTAGTTTTTTTTTCTTTTTGCAAACCTAAAATAATCTAAGATGTTGTGTGACAGTAGTGGCCATTTGCTAGCTAAATTTTTTAATCTAGGATTCCCTGGTGGTTTAGTCTGAGAAAGAGAGGGATCTTCCGTTTTCCCTGTCCTTATTGCTTGTGTAAGAGAAAAAAGCAGAACTTGAATGCAGGATTATTTTTATTAGTTCTTTGGGATAATACATAAAGTTCCCATTTGTGTTATTTTCAGCCATGAATTCCTCTGATTTAATGCTGACTGATTAGCTCTATAAAGAAGCAAGGTACAGGTCAAGGCAAGGTGATGAATCCCAAAGCAACTCTGTGCCTACTGCAGCAAAATTGTTGATAAAGTAGAACGTGAAGTCTGTGATCCAAAGACTGCTGGTTTTAAGTAGCACTTCTAATATTTTTAACCTATTGTGTTTCCTTCCAAGGTTCAGGATTCACATGATGTGATCCCAGAAGGTAGAATCCGGGTAGTTTTTAATATTCCATGTGAACCCCAGCTTGAAACTTTAATACAGAACCAGCATGTGAGTGCTTCTGCTTTTCTAGTAAAAGGTTTAACAATGTATCAAATAGATTTTGCGATGGTAAATATATTTAAGGAATGTTTCCATATCGTTCATTTGCCCTTTGTATAAATATCCTTATCCTTTAGGCATTGCCAATACGTTCTGTTTGTTTGTTTTAAAGAAATATTCTGTGAAATACAATCCTGCATATATTTTGGCCAGCCGTCTTGGAGTAAGTGGATATCTTGTCTCCAGATTTACAGGGAGTATCTTTATTGGAAGAGGATCAAAGAAGAAGTAAGTTCTCTTTGTGGATTTTGTCTGTAGAAAAGCTTCTAAATTCTGCTGTAACTCTACAGAATTTTTGCTGTGTTTAAGTTCTGTTTTTATCAAGTGTATGCTCTTGTGATTTGAAGCTTTCTTTGAAGTATATTTGCGGTAAACAAAGTTGGTATGCAGAGCTTTTTTTCCTACCAGAAGCATGTTTTAAATTTTTGTTTACTGGACAGTTCTGTTTGCTTTCATATTGTAGACAGATGTAAAACTGACTTTCCTGGTTAGCTATTTGCAAAATTGGGAGTTTAAACTGATTTGCCAAACTGAGAATGAAAAAGTGGAATCAGGATCTAATTTCATGGTACTTATTACTACTACTATAAAGGGAGATTAATTGTACCTGTAGCTTCTTATCGGAACTAGTTAAGACTGCTTAAAATACATAAGGGAGGCAATCCATGTAATCCTGTGAATGTCAAAATTGTGGTTCCTCTCTAAAGATATGGTTGGTGCCTGAGGATCTTCTTGTGATCTAATGTGTACATTTCTTCCTGATGGATTGTTCAAGGACGTCCTTCTGCACCTTGCTAAATGCCAGGTTGATGGTGGTTGATTAGATCTCAGTTAAGGAAGAAATGTAAAGTATTTTCTACCCTCCCTACAGCTCCCATAGCACAGCTTTTGGCCTGTGGCATTTACAACTGACACAATGTTAACAAGTAAACAATACAATGAATTTAATTTTTCTGTGGTTTAAGGTCAAGAATGTGTGTTTATGGGGGGGGGGGGG
>WBMY01002937.1:1173295-1193985 GCA_013397315.1 Donacobius atricapilla
ACACACACACATATTGTCGCAAGCTAATGAACTTTTTCTTATTCCCAGTCCTCATGGTGATCACAAAGCAAATGTGGGGCTAAACCTGAAGTTCAATAAGAAAAATGAAGAAGTTCCTGGCTATACTAAGAAAGTTGGAAATGAATGGATGTATTCTTCTGCAGTAGAACAACTACTTGCTGAGTATTTAGAAAGGTAAATTATTGGATATGAGCTTCATCCAAATGACCCACCTTTGTATCAATCATTGGAATTTGTCCTCTGGTCACAGATCTTCTAAGAATGATGAGTTTGTTTCTTTTATTCCAGTGTCCTACTTTGTTAGCAGCTTGCCTTCAAAAAATTAGCAGGATGATATTAAATGAAGTAAAAAATAACCCATCTGGGCTTCACAATTTTTGAAGCTTACCAGACTTGATTTTGATGGGGCTTTTTTGTGGTCTATGCTGATGTGAAACTAAAGTTGTCTTCCATATATTTGGGGGGTTTTAGGGTGCCTGAACTATTTAATTACGTAGCCAAGAACAGCCAGGAAGATATCTGCTACGAAGATGACATTTGGCCTGGAGAGGATGAGAATGGGTAAGCCATGGTCCTTATCTCTTTTCTACAATAAGGTGAATAAAGACTGACAATTGTGAAATTGGTAATGATCGTGCAGTGACTGCTATGTAACTGAAACCTTGCTGTTCCCCCAGCAGCCTGCTTGTTCAGTGAAAACATTATTTGAATGCTGTACTTTTCACTCGTGGAGTCTAAGTATCTGCCAGACTTCAACCTCAAGTCCACTAAATGAGAAATATCAGTTTCACTTGCTATTTCATAATTCCTGCTTTTAAAATAACCTTCAGTAAGCATACCTATGACTAGTTAAAAATAAAATTAAAAAAAAACCCCAGTAATTGTGGTAATTGTCTAGAATCACTTAGAATTTGAAAAGTAAGTCCTACAGAGTTGGAAGTATTCTGCACACTTTTAGTGTACATTTATATGGGAGAAAAATAGCAGCCTTGGTTCCAGACACAGTATGGTAACTTGAAACGGCTTTAGTTATCAGACAATAAATCCAATCCATGGCCTTCAGTCAGTAAATCTGCAGGACTCTTACCTGCTGATACACCAGTGTGAGTCTCTTCCTGTAGAAGGATCTTGGATTTTTTCTCCATTTTACCAGAGAGTCTTCCCCTGTGAAGTTCTTTCTTCCTGTGTTGTGAGAAACATCTGGTCACAGAACCAGTAATCACATCTGGACACAGTTCATTGGTTGGATGCAAACTTAATTTACTGAATACTTTTAGCTAATTTAATTTTTTTTCCTGAAAAAAAAACTTTGGGTTATGTGTTTGAAACAGGACTGTATAATTCTATCTTTTCTTAAGTCATACAGGACCTTTAGATTCCATTACTTTATGAATACATACAATCAGTGTGCCTGTATGCTAATACTTGACTGATTAAAATAGAGAACGTTGTAAAATGACTGGTTTATGCAGCTAAAAGCTTTCATTCATGCCATTTTTTATTCAGAGCCGAGAAAGTGCAAGAAATCGTTGCCTGGTTAAAAGCACATCCTGTGTCCGCTTTGTCTCGCACATCTTGTGACTTGCAAATTTTGGATGCAGCCATTGTTGAGAAAATTGAAGAAGAAATAGAGAAATGCAAGGTATGCAGCTTGGTGTCATTGTGAGCCAGGGTGAACCAAAAAGCAGTGCTCATTATTTTTGAAGTTCTTGAACTTAAATAAGACAATTGAAGATTACTTGCCATTCCAAAGAAAAAGGACACAGAATATAATGTAAAATCTGGATTTGTAATATGAATTATCCCAGAAATTTAGAAGAGCTCATTATTAATCTTTGTAAGAGATTCACTCTTTTAGGGGTGATTTATCAGCAGTGGGACATACTCTGAGCTGTGCCTTTTGGTGGTTTTGTAAAGGAACAGGTATCAGTATATAGTGAAAAATACTGAAGTGCTCTTTTTACGTGCACTGCCAGTTGTTCTTCCCTTGCAGTTTCTCTTTGGTCTGCAGAAAATTAGAAAGTTATTTTGTGAAGGCCACCAGTGAAGAAAGTGGCCAAGGAGATTGCTAAAGTAAAAGCTAAGGACAAAGGCAAATTAAATAATGGGCTGATTTTTTTTGAAATAACTTGGAAGGACATCTTAGAAAATTAGTGTGAAATTTGGAATTACACAACTAATGGTATGAAATCAAACATGTTTTAAAAACTAGACTTACTCTAAAGACTTCCTTAAAGCTCTATACCATTACCTAAAAGAAACTAAAGAATTCTACGTGATCTTTTTGTTAGTGTAGGATGAAACACATAATCACAGGAAGACTATGTGTCGGTGCTTTTATTAAGAGCTCTGAGAATCAGGGGGGATTCGCACCCAAATCCTGACTCTGATTTAACATTGAGAAAGAACAAGTTTTATACCTTTCCATTATACAGCTACTTATTAATTATTAAGCCCCCATTGTTTTAAAGCATGCAACCGTGGAAACTGTGGTATACCCTTATTTGATTAAAGCAATCATTCTCCTCCCTTAATAACCACCCAGTTCTGTCATATGATTATGCAGGTGCAATTTCACGATTTGATAGAAGCTAGAAACTTAACATTTTGTTCCCTCCCGGACCTAACTGACCTAGCTCTGAATTTATTGTACGTGCTCCCTTGATTCCAGAATCATTTTAACCCTATGCTAACATTTTCAGGAGTTTTGTTTTACCTGTTCAGTGCTTGTTCCTACACTAGTTTGTAAAGACTTTCTGTTCCTTTCCTTTAGCAGAGGAAGAGCAACAAGAAGGTGCGAGTGACTGTGAAACCCCATTTGCTGTACAGAGTAAGTGATGAGAATGGCTGGGGAGGGGTTAAGTTGTCCAGATCATATTTGTTTTACCTAAGCTTACTAACTTTAGGAGATTGGAATTTTATGACAGTACTGATGAAAGGAATGATTTTAATATGCCTTCTAGAAAATAATTTTGAGTAATCTGTCTTTACAAGGAGAGAGAATTTATTCTAACTGCAAACTCTGTCATGTCAGGCACTGACTTTTCAGGTTTTTTTCTGCCTTCTGTCCTGTTTGTTTCTACAGTTTTACTGGCTCAATAAAGAAGGCAAAATAAAATGTGCTTTCTGCTGTCTCTTTTCCTGTGTCTTTTTCTTCAGCTCTTCACATAGGGCCAACTGCTCATCTTGCCCGTTTTACTGATATAGGCACGTTACACATGACGGTTTAGTTCTGTCTGAATTGATTCTCTTGATCAGCTAGTGTACAAACATTCTTAGGCAGAAGCACTGAGTGAGAGTTGCAAGGGGAAAAAAAGAAAGTTTGCTTTGAATCTGGAGAGGGATCATTTTATTTTGGGGGAGGGGCTTTCTATGGTTTTTTCCCCCCAGAAAGTTTACTTTGCAGTGTGTCTCAAATATTGTTATAAATTCATTTTTATTGTAATCCTTCTTGTTTTGCATACATTAACACAGTCTTTTGACTATTGTCAGCCATTAGAACAGCAGAAGGGGGTTGTTCCAGACCGAGATGCGGAGTACAGGCTGTTTGACCGTGTTGTCAATGTCAGAGAGAACTTCTCTGTTCCTGTTGGTCTACGAGGCACCCTTATTGGAATCAAAGGAGGTAATATTTTCTTCATGACTATAGCTATATAACAGCTCAGCTAGTCATGTGAAAGCAGGATTCAGGGTAGTGGTTTGTGTAATGGTTGTGAATGCACATATTTCTCACTATGAAGCATATGCAGCTTGAAGCTGTTAATGACATACATACTGTTTTGAATCAAACCTACAAGTCTTCTGTTTTTATTTCATGTGTTGCACAGCTGTTATGTGAATAAGAAATTACTCACCCTATGTTCCTTCCTATATGTATTAGAAATTACTCTTCGTTTCTTCGTAATATGAAGAAGGCAAATCAGAAAAGGAACAAAATGAGGTTATGAGAAAATATGGGCAAAGTTAAGTGAAGTAGACATGAAACGAAGTATTATCCTCAATACTTATATTGAACATAAAGCTTTATCAAGTATGATTTGTCTTAAATAGTTTGAATTTGTATTTTTATTCTATGATATTCCATTTCCATTAATTGGCATGGATTTATACCTTGTTTGACAAGAAGATTAACCATAAATCTATTTCAAGAAGGATTTATTGAGCCCCACAGAGTGTAGCAGTTTGAGATCAAGTATTACAAATAGTTTTCTTACCTGCCATTTCAGTAGTTGCTTTCTCATTCAGTTTGCATGTAAGAATTTCAAATAGGCTAGACTTGGGTGCAGTTTTTAAAAAAAATATTCTTTTCTTCATAATTCTTAGTTACTACCATAATTTTAAAGCTGTGTTACTCTATCATTATGCAAGAAGTTAATACTAAAGCTGTTAGTTTCTGGCTGCCTGAATGTAGAAGTGGCTTGCATCTCTTTTGTGCCAGTTTCCGACACCTATGACATTCTGCTCTAACTGCAGTTCTATTAATGCACATTGGTAAGGTGTAATGCATGGTACATGGTTGAAACTTTATCTTAAAGGGCAGACATATGTGAGGCCTTGAGAAAGCATTTCCAAATTTCTGTTAATGAAATTACTCGGAAATTATTTGTGGGTCTGTTGTTCATTTTTGGTCTTTTCCTTATTTCTTGTATAACTAGTACAGATAGATAGATATTTACATAATATAGATGGAAGTAACTGTATGGGATGATGCTTTACTTTGTTTTCTATAGCTACTAGAGAAACAGATGTGCTCTTTGAAGTTTTGTTTGATGAAGAATTCCTTGGAGGCCTCACTATCAGGTTCGTGTGGGGGAGTTCAGAGTCATTTCATGCTATTGGTATAGATGGCATGAAATTGTTGGCTTTGCTTTGGTTGAGTATTTTTAATGCCTCTTCTTAAAACTTTGTTTCATGGCCCTATTGGTCAGTTTTTATTTCTTTTGTGTTTCTTGATTCTCTTTGAGTAGTGATAATTTTTGTGAAGCATGTTATATTGTGGAAATGCTCTTTAGGCTTTTTTGGTGTATAAACTTCTGACTTGCAGAAAGCAAATATGAACCAGCAGAATAAAGCACTAGATCCAGATGTCTTTCTAAACAAATATATAGAAAATAGGTTCTTATCAGGATGTATTCAACACATACCTTAAAAACCAGCCTGAAGGCATCTGTTCCTCTGAAGGAGGGACTCTGAATTCAGTAGTTGATACTTAGACACTAAATTCCAACCACTAAAAACCTGAAGCATTCTTCAGGAGGTGGAAGTGCTTTTGTTTTTAGTAGTGCGATAACTTTTCTGTGTTGAAGTAAACACCTAAACTTCTAAGTGCTCAGATAGACCCAGCAGGCTTCATTTTACTGTTCTTAAATAAACTAAGGTTTTAATGATGGCAATTAGAGGAGATTCTTCCTTACTGCCTGCACTCAGCAATCATAGGCCTTGCATGTCCCATAACACAGATAATACTCAGTGTTCAGAAATGCTGCTTAACTTCAATTTGTAATTCTGCTACTGAACCTGAAATGAGTTTTCATTTCTGAAAAATAAAAGAATATTGTTTTCTGGTTCTTTTACAGAAATATTTACTACAGAACTGTGCTATAACAATTCACTCATCTTAAAAATTTCTTTAAGCTCGGCACTGAAAGGTACAATATAAACTGAGAGTAGTGCTAATTACTATTTGACAGCCAGAGGGCAAAGGGGAGCCATGGGTTTCAGGTTGTCTGCAATGCTACTAGATTTCAATATTGCATAGTTCTCAGCCTCTGTTGTTCAAACTTGAGTCATTGTCTTTTGGCAACAATTAAACTGCATGAAACAACTCTGGAATTACTTTTCCCAAGGTGCTCACCTGCCAGAGGTTATCGCCTGCCCTCAAGTGCCTTAATTAACTTGTCTCACGGTAGTCGCTCTGAAATGGGAAATCAAAAGCTGATGGCCATAGTTAAACCTCAGCCAGCAGTGAATAACTACAACTCATATGCATCTGATCTCTCATCTGTATGCTCACAAAAAATGCATCTGGGAGGCCTCAACCATTCTCCTCGCTCCCTCTTTGTTCCTACTCAAGTAAGACTTTTCTTGCATTTGTACAAAAATGTTTTTCTGTAGAATCTGAAATACGGACGTGGTTATCTTCATTGGTCCAAACAAAATTTAGTTTTTATGTCAATATATTAGAAGTAGAATAATTCTTATGCTGAGAAATGAATTAATCTAATAATGAAAAGGATTAAAAATTCCTTTCTGACAGTGGTTTTGCTCTTGAGTGACTCCAGTTGCTTTTCTGAGAGACAGATAGTTTGGAGCAGTGACACCGTATTTGGTGTCAGCAAATAGTGTGCTTGGACAGAGATGCAATTATTTCCTTAATAATTTAGTAAGTTAATGCTTCCTTATGGGCTGTTTGTCCATGCTTAGAAAGGGAAGACATGATTTCTCTATCAGTTTTGCTTCTTGGTTATAATTTACTTTGAAACTACAATAAAGGAGGGAAATTACAAGTGAATTGAGTTTCTCGGTGGTTTGATGACACTTCATTTTTTAACAAGGAACTTCTTTGAAGAAGCTTACCTTCATTAGTAACTTCATGTTAAGTTAACTCTAAGTGTGTTTGAAAAGTTGTCTCATGTTTTTCAAGTCTATACAAGAAAAAGAACTTCCCAAAAGAAAATGTAAGACAACGAAACACTTCTGATTTTTTTTTTCTCTCTCAATGATTTAGCAACTGAATGGAAGACAGCATTACAATCTCAGGGCTGAAAATCAGGGCAACTCTAACTCACCCCAGAAAGGATCATTTCTGAGTGGCAATCAGAAAAATAAAGTGAGTGTTTGGATTTATTTAGTATCGGACCCAAATGTCTCTGTTTTGGCCCTCTGTTCAGGGTGGGTGTCATTTTCTCATGATTAATAAATGGCTTTGTTTTAGTACATCAGATGTTTTAGTTCAGATACAGATTGGAGCACAACTGCTCTCAGTTCTTGGATGAATATAATATCCTGTGTTATTCTTGTTTAGATATTAGATTTTTAAAAGTGTTTTTCTGCATAGCTGCACTACAGTTCCGCGGTGACACACCTCTAATGTAATGAAGGAATTGAGCCTTGTTGGCAAGGCCTTACAGAATAAATCATTAATAATAAAATCTAAGAATACTCCCAGTATGAAAACATGCTTTTGAAACCATTCTGAACTGTTATCTGAATTTCATTATACTTAATCATCAAACTAAGCTCATTTCAGTTTGGTAGTGATTCTTGGTAAAACTTGTAACTGCAATCCACTACAACACCTTGTTTCATAATTAATTACCTGCAACTTGTACTAGTGTCAGTATAAAAATATATGTCATCTGAGGACTGTTCAACTTGAACCTTATGCTTTCCAGAATGTCTTGGTATATACTTAGCTGTTCAAAAGTTGAATTTATCGTGGCTGAGTTTGTTGGGGGTATTTTTTCTTTTATTTTGTCAGGCACAGAGTAAACAAGATGATGAATTCTGCAGCATATGGCAGTCATTGCAGAGTTCTGGGAAGTCTCATCACATTCAACAGAACGTGCATGAGAAGGTTTGTATAGCAACTTTAAACAGATCTCTGCATTCAAAATATGAAGGTACTTAATATCATACTTCAGTTCATTGTATCAGGAAACTTCACGTTACAAATAAATCCCTTGGATGAGAGTGGTGTTACAGGGAGTGTGCATAGCTCTGGAAAGGGGTAGTCATAGGGCACTACTATGTAAATAATAGATACCCAGTTTTCTGGTTAAGCTTTGATGTTTGAAACCCTAGGGTGCAGTTCTACCTCAGGAAATCAAGCTGGGAACTGGCCACCAGTTTTATAAGCCAGGCTTCAATGACGGCAGCTTTAAATGTCAGCAGAGAAAACAGGAGCCTTATAAAAAATGTAAGTACTATAATTAGAAACTTGGTTTATGGGAACTACTTGCTGTATCTGACCTTCATTGAGATGTCTGATGAGCTTTTTGGCTTTTTGTAGTTATTGACAGGAAATAATTTATTATACTTTTATAAACACTACATTGCATTTGTTACTGTCAAATAATGTCCTTCAAGTGCATATTAGATTGTTCCACACTTAATCCTGAACCTTTTAGGCAAGTTGTTCTGTGCTCTGTTGGCTTACCACCCATCAAATTTAAAAACCAAACAAAAAACGACATGTCTTTGAAAATCTGCTTGTGATCATATT
The DNA here is from genome assembly GCA_013397315.1 of Donacobius atricapilla. Classification (NCBI taxonomy): domain Eukaryota; kingdom Metazoa; phylum Chordata; class Aves; order Passeriformes; family Mimidae; genus Donacobius; species Donacobius atricapilla. The sequence goes on from WBMY01002937.1 coordinate 1,181,541, forward strand.
TGTAGAATAGAAAATTAGATATATTGGATATACTTAATTTCATTTTATCATAGAAGAAAAGCATAGACCAAATGACCTATGAAGTAAGAATTAAATGTTTGAAAAACTATTCAAATTAATGCAACTCTGTGTATTTGTATGGAGTTACTAATTGATTTGAGTTTTGACTGTTAGAGTTTATAAGAGCATTTCAAAAGAATGCATTCTTTTGTAGTTAAAGAAGATTCCAAAGTTACAAGAGGTGAAAGTCAACCACATAATAAAATGTCAAACCAACAGGTAATTTTGTCTGTACTGAGTAAATCTCTTCATTTCATTTTACTCTGATGTGATTTATCATTTTATAGATTTGTCTTTAACTGGAATTTTAGTTGATTCTTTTAGTCGGTAAATTTATTTTGGAGATTTCTTTTTTCATTAGAGGTTTTAGACAGAATATGAGAGAAAGTGCATAAAATGTATGATGGTACCAAACGACTTTGCTGTTCCTCTTAGACTCTAAAAGCCACGCTGTAGTGGGAAAACACAAATGCTAGGTGTTCAGTAAGCTGAAATCCTCTAAGAATATTAGCTTGTGAAAGCTCTTTGCTTTCTAATGTGATTCTGTTATCATGAGTAATAGAGTATTCAGTAATACTTACTGCAATTCATCTCAGAATTTTGCAGGTGTGAATAAGTACAATGTCAAACTTTTGAAGAGGAATGGAAGTCCCAACATGCCTTTAATTCAGAAGGCTGCAGTTGATGGTCCCTGCGCAGGTGGAAAGGTAGGATCTAAGGAGTTGACTGTCTTGTGCTCTTTGAGTAACTTCAGTTTCCAGTCCATTTTGTTCCAGTTGTTCCTGGTTACTTGTGTGCAAATTCATGTTCAAAAAATACAACAAACCTGTGTGACTTTGATTGTTCTTTAAATCAATTCTCTCTTGGTCAATACTTGCGTATTTTAATATGCAGAACTTGGTGCAGTCTCTGGATATTTGTTCACACTCTGAATAGACATGACTGTGACCTGTTCAAGCTAAGAGAGGAAAAATCTGAATGAGAATAAAGTGAACCTCAAGTTCATATACCCTTCCTCTTGCATCTGCTTGTAAATACACTTAGTTGATGTACCTTTTTTCTTCTTTAATTTAAGAAGGACAATGAACTGGAAAGCCTTCTAGCTTCTTTGAAAATTTCCAAAGAAAATGAAGTGCAGACTTACTCCAAGGAAGGAAGAGCTACAAACGAGGAACATCTGTCACCACAGTCATTTGCTATGGTCTGTATACTGCAGGAATCATTACACTGCAGTTTAGCATCTGCTATCTTAGCATCAATGCTTCTATTTAAAGAATCTCCATGAAACCTTATACTGCTTTTTAAAATGTCTTAATGATTTTTTAATTAGGTATTCTCAAAGAAAATGAGCAAACACCTTTGTTTATGCTAAGATGCTGTTATCTTAGCTTTGATAAAATAAAACTGATTGGAAAATAAAAAGCCAGATTCTGTTACCAGTTATGATAATCAGTGTTAAGAAGGTCATGTTATCTGAATGCCAGCATGTTCCTGAGTAGTTTATTTTATTTTTAAAGAAAGGAACACAGATGCTCAAAGAGATTTTGAAGATAGATGGCTCAGATCTGCAAACAAGGAATGAAGTGAAACCACAAGTTAACGATGTTCCTGCTACCTCTAGTAGACAGGATTGCCATGGAGCTGCTGTGCAATACAGACCAACAAAGAAAATGGGTATGCTTAACCATCAGCTCATAATTCAGAGCTTCACCTTGAAGTGACATTTTAGAACACAGTTTCAGCAGGGTACTGTTATCATAATACAGGAATAAAATTTCCATCTTTTTTTAGTTCTACTTCTATATTTGGACCTAAAACTCACTTCAGACGTAGTCTCTTGGTTTTTGTTAAACAATATGAAAATATCAGGAAAAAATCAAATAAGCTTTTTTTTATTTCTAATAACCAAGTTGCCATCCTTTTAGTGAAGTAAATAATTGTGATACAACTTTTTTTCTTCCTTTTTGTCAGCTGCTTATATGAACAAGCATAGCCCTGGAGGCCCCCAGAACACACCAGCAACAGAAACTGGAGGTCATTCCTTCACTTGTCCACAGCCTGCACTGTCTACTGTTTCTGAGCTTTCTCGTGTTTGTTCTCTTCTTGGAATGTCACAACCAGATTTCTCTTTCCTAAAAACACCACAGGTAAAATGTTTTTTCTGCAGAAGTACAAGTTCTCAACTTTCTATCATCTGTTCAATATTAAATATTTGGACTGACCACTGAATTCTATCTGAAAATAAACCTTAGCTCCCTTTTTTGCCTTTTTTTAAAACAAGCAAACAAATGTCTGTCTCACAGTTAATTAACAATAAAAAATCCCTCAAAAATCTTTTCTCCCTATTTTCCCAGACCATGACAGTTTGCCACATAAAGCTGTCAAATGGTTTATTGGTCCACGGGCCGCAGTGTCATTCCGAAGCTGAGGCAAAGGAGAAAGCCGCGCTTTTTGCTTTACAGCGCTTGGTGAGCATTTAAAACATCTCTTCAAATCTTCATCTCTCTGCCCTGCAGAGGTTGGTAAACCTCTGTTTCCTTCTTCATAGGGTTCTATAGGAGTGAACTTTGCTTCGCCTCCACCTCTGCCTCCACCAGTGTTTCCAAATTACCAACCACTAGGAGTTCCTGTACCACCTGCATCGATTCCTCCAGTATTTGCACAGCCCCCTGGTAGGTGTTTGACTAGTACACGTTTCAAATAATATCACAATATATCATGACATCCTCTAACTGTGGTGGGTTTTTTATATGAAAATGAATGCTTTCCAGAAAGCCCCATTTTTTGGTCATCGTGTGTATTTGTATGTCTGATCAGATTTGAAAGCAGTTCATGGCCATCTTCACATCAATGTGCAGATTAATTCAGTATAAAGAATCATTGCTAGTAATTGTTTCTTTTCCTCAAGAATGTATTCATCCATTCAATCTTAGGTGCTTTCTCCATTTATTTTTTCTTTAAAACGACAGTAATTATTTGAAAGCAGATAGTCCCTGTCCAGAAATTGTAAGAAATAGCTTCCTTGATTTTTTACATGGATTTTCCCCCCATCCCATATAGTTCATGTTTCTCCATACAATACTGTTTTTATTTGTCTATAACCAATTTTCATTGAAGTGCAACATCATAGTCCTCTTGTACTCTGCCAAACATGAGCATGGTAAGTAACCCCCCCAAACCTGCTCAAAGTCCTGGTGCTGTTTTTGGCTATTTTGTATTCTACTGACGTTGCCATTCACAGCTAGGAATTAATGAGTCAGCACCGTTGCAGCATCCTAGAAACTCGTACAGCAGCTGCTAAGTCTCTTTTCCGTGGGTTTTCTTTGTTGTTGCTGTTCCAAAATGATGGCCTAAGCTTGCAGCTTGCTGCTAATACAGTTGGCTCAGCTGAGGATGTGGAGATGCCACATTATGTGCACTCTGGAATGCAGATATCATGACTTTAGTGCTCTTAATTGTGCTGTCATCTAGGTGTAGTTCTGTTGTTCGGGGGCTTTTGGCAATAAATAAATACTTAGCTATTTTGAAGTAAATATGAATCATGTGAAGCTTTGCTGGAACGATAAACAACATGCAGGCAGATGTAGTTGGGGTAATCTGGGCTCTTGGGGAATTTGTTTTTGGTTTTTGTTTTTGGTTTTTTATTTTTTTGAGGAAAGAGAGCTAAAAGTTTCTTATTTCCATAGCTAATATGATGCCTCCGTCACCGCACATGTTTGGTCCAGTGTCCTGGGGAAGTCCAGTGCCTAAGCATTATTATCCTGGCTCCTATGCAGGAAATGTGTCCCTTGCAGGAACTATACCAGTTGGTTCTCACAACCAGTTTATACCTCTGCAGGTAAGAGAAGGAGGTTTGTCTTAATATGGTATTTTTGTAAAAAAATGTGACTACAAGATGAATACAACAACATCCCCATTGTGAGGTACTATTTAGTATTAGAAAATTATTGCTAAGATATGTATGCATGCTTTCTGAAAGTGGAATATTTGGAGTTTTTTAAAGAATGCATTCTGTTAAATAATATTTATTTAATTTAAAGGTAACTAAAAAAAGGGCTGCTAGCAAGAAAAAATTTGAACTCAAGGAGTTTCAGAGTTCCCCTCAAGCTGCACCGCTAAAGAATGAACAGCCAATGTCTTCTGACCACATTCAGCAAGATAGTTCTTCAGCTCCTTTAAAATCTCCTCAAGCTGCTCAATCCTCTGTTTCATTGCAAGACAATGTGGCTACTCCAAGTGTTCCTCATAACAAATCAACACCAAACACTTCCAGCAAGCGAAAGCCAAGAAAACTGGCTGTCAATTTTGGCGCACCAAAATCTTCAGAATAAATCTGGTAGCTAGGTGTATTTCATCTTCAACTCTTTCCCCACTGCTATGTTCTATCATTTAAAAAAATCAGAAATCTCTATTAAAAAGACCAGCCACTTTAATATAGAAGGAAATACATTTTATTTGCTATGATTTTTCAGGTTGTCATCAAAACCATAAAAATTATGTTAAAACTTTGTTGTTTTCACTTAAATTAGTAAAAGCCAGGAAACACTGAGTTAGGGTTGCCATGCCATCCCTTGTGCCTAGGTTTCTAAACAGTGGCTTACAGACAATATCGGGTAAGCAGCAATAACAGTGGCTACCTTAACTCAGGCTGGGCGTGCTTTTGGGGAGGGATGTGGAACAGTAATAAGCTGGGCATCTAACAGTGTTTAGCGTGACATTTTGTACTCTAGCTTGACTTTAAATAGTGTAATAAGACAGAAAATAAAAATTATTTCAATGCAGCTTTTCTATTGGCACTCCAGGCCCTGAGTTGAAGCAGTGTAACTAAAAGCTGACTACAAAGAAATTGCCAAATCCCCTCTAAGTACAAACTGCTGGGTTTTGTACTGGAGGGCACCAGCTTTACAGCTTTCAGAACACAGGTGTTACTGTGTGTCTGGTACTGGAGTGGCAAAGAATGGTTGCTCTTGCACAATCTGTTCCAGGAGATTAATTTATAGGATGTATTGAAAAAAAAAATTATATTTGCAAAGTAATGACCCCCTTGGTAAAGTGCATTTAACTTTATTTAATCTACCAATTTAATTGGTTTCTGATGATAAAAGAGTTCTACTACAGATGTGCATAGCCTCCTAAATGCTTGTGATATCCTGATTTTTTCCTAAACTATAAAAATGGCCAGAGTTTAAAGGCACCCCATTTTGCTGGATGGCAGTCCAAGTTACGTTTACTTAGAATGAATTTCTTCCTCTTATAGTCTGTGCCCTGAAACCTTCTCTATAGTAGATTATTTTTTGTTACTAGTGACTTTTAATATTGGTGTTTTTTTTAGTTTTGTGAGAGAATTTCTGTGTTGCGAAATTAAATTAACAGGAAATGCTGCTATTGATTCCATAAGAATATTCAGACAAAAAGCTGACTTGAATTTTTGGACAGAACTATGGGATTCTTTGTTCATATAGGAAAAAAAGAAGGCTCAAAGATCCTTGTACTGTTTTTAACCCACATGTACCATTCTTATGGACATTAATATAAAATCTTCAGTCCAAGAAGAAATTTGAAACGTCTGTTGGTGCTGCTTACATTAAATGAAATTCATTAAATTCATTAAATTTCATTTTTCATCTGTTCTAGAAAATGAAGTATTTTTCTTCTAAGGCCCAGGAACCAGAAATAAAGCAAACTTGATTTCATTCATTCAGTAATTCATTTTGTTGCTTCTGAACAGGTTTCATTCTGGATCTACAAGTCCATAGACTTCCTTTCATTTGTTTTTTTGCCTGCATTTCTTGGTGTAGTATGAAGTTTCACATTATTATTGTGTTATAGGGGGGTTTTTAAAATTTTCTTTTCTCCAAAACAGTTGTTGGCTCAGCAGTATTTGTAGAATAGCAGCAAGCCCTATAAAAAGGGTCACAGAGGTAAAAACAAGATTGATAAATTTTATTTTACTTACTATCACAAAACTTGTGGAATAGTCTACATATAGTTTAAAATTACATTGGTTTTGTTGTTCTCTTTATAGTCATCTAGTCTCAAGAGGTTCAAAACCATAATCTGTGAAGGGAAAGTTGTATTGTTTTTTTTCTTATTAGCAATGTGAGACTGATATGATTCTGCCATGCCAGTATTTTAGAAGTGGTTATGTGACATTTAATTAGTCCACTGTATCTATCTGAATGATCTGATCATAAGAGAAAATACCTGTTTGAAAATTGCCGTGACAGAGATGAGGCTACGTTAGACTCTGTATCACAGAATTCTGATGTGTCTGTACAGCCAGTTTATGCAGATTTTTGAGGAACAAAGCTATGGAGGATGCTATACTCATATGTACCAGTGAGCACAGCAATTTTTATTAATTATTCTACTTCAGACTAGGATTTCTGCTCCCACTTCAAGTGGAATTACTATGTGTAGTATATTTAGGTGATTAAACCCTTTATTCTGTAGCTACTGCATATTGTATTAGTCCCTGATTTTTAGTTTTTCTATTCTATGAAATTGACTGCCTGGTGCCCAGTTAATTACAGTTTTACATGTCCTGGTAGATGTGACATCTGCATTGATCTTTGTCCCCTTTGATTTCATTTTTATATTTTACCCGGGTCATTATGTTTAAGTCATACAAATTTAAGCATTTCTTTTTCCCATAGATAGAAAATATTTTCTAAGCACTGGAGTTTTTCATTAGATCTTATACAGAGCAGTATTTTACTAAAAATCCAAAAGGGAAGACTTTTATGTGTGCATTTTTGTAGTTTCTGATTTTTTTAAAATAACTTTTCATTGTTTATCTGCCAAGTGAAATGTTTTAAATTTGCATATGAATGGATACAGAATGTATTTTTTGTGCTGTTTAGTGTTAAGTGTGCATTTGCAGATTTTTAGCATGTAGTTGCACAGAGACTGTGCAAAGATATTTTGGAATATGAATATATGCTACACTGAAGGAAAAACATTCATAAAACTTAAATGCTATATAGAACTCTAATGCAATAGAGTAATTTTATAAACTGTGTCTGTGTCTGCTTGGATTAAATATTGAAACAAGAAACATTACCTATTTTCACTGTTTTATTTCCAAATATTACATGGGAACTGGTGTATGCTCCAACACAGAAGTTTACTATATTAATTAAATCCCCTGAAACTCAGTTGCTGTGATTCTCAGATGCAGGATCTGCCCTCCTGACTGTTTCTTGATGGCTTTCAACTGTAACTGAGATCAAAATACAAAGGTTTTTTTTTCAAAAGGCTGTTAGTCACCTTGCAATTAAAAGCATTTAACATGATACTGATCTTGCAAAAATGTTTTGGCCTTGTCACCAATTAGATTTAAAAAACCCAACACCGTAGAAAAGTCAGTAAGATTATTTTCCAGCTCAGTCCTAGTGATTGTTAACAAGGTGGAGGAGCAGCTGGTGGCTGAGAAGCAGAATGTTAATGTCTTTCTTACACATTTATTGGGAATTAGCTCGTTTAAAGCAACCAGCGTAAAGAATGGAGTACACTCTTAGCATGACCAGCTGCCGCAGCCTCGTGTAACTGTGTACGCAGCTTGTTGTTTCTGTACAGAACAAGTCTGGTTGGTGTAAACACTCAGGTCATATTGCTCAACTTAAAGACCCCAAGATAAAATCTTGTATTTCATAAACTGTTTTCAAATGATTAGTCAATGAACTCTTAACTGCTGTTACCCTGCATGGTGAGTTCTGCCATCTCAATATCTCACTGAAGAAAATTCAGGCAAATTAAATGAAGGGATAACCTGAAAATATATCAGTTATTGCAGAGTAAATCTTGCATGGATGCTCCCATTCAAAACTTACAGGACTTTTGTTCAATTTCATTGAGTTGGTCTAAGTTACTATTTAGATGACTCCTGAGGGTGAGGAATCTCAAAGAAGTAATTGTTACTTACAGTAAGGATGTTTTTTTAAATTTTATTTGCAATGTGATCTCCTTATGTATTCCATAATTAGCCTTCCTTACTATTGAGAGACAGTTATGTTCTTCTCTTTCTATATCTGGAAAGGGGACACAGTGACATCAAGGGCATAAGGGCAGTCTGAATACACACTCTTGGCCAAAAGAATTCAAATTCAGGTGCATGAGGACCCTTGAATATTGAGACTGTAACTGATAAATGTTTTGAAGAATCTGATGTCATGAGGTAAGTGGCTGTTCTTTATTAAAAAACTCCATGGTTCCAACAACACTTTGTTATTGCTGTCAATATTTGAGTGGGTGTTTACTCTTATTTTTCTATAATTTACAAATTTCCTGTTTCATTTCTGCATTGAAATACAATACAAATCAAAGGAATGGTCACAATGCCATCCAGTGCACATAGTAAACCTGATTCCTATTATTTGAAAGGACAGAAAAACATTTTTCATGAAAACTTTCTGGTAAAACTTGGTCAGTAAAACATCAGTGCATTGTCAGTGCTTTTTGAAAGTTGATAAGCACACTTAGTCCTGTATTTTGTGTAATAGCAGTTATTTTTAATGGTTAGGTCTTACTGAAACAATAGTTCTTAAGTGCTTTGTCATCCCTTTAGCTTCTAGTATATCCATTCTCTTGTTCTAATTAAGCCTCATTGATGGCCATTTTCCTGTCTTTTTAATTTTTTTTTGTTGTTAATTTCTAGTCTTGAAATAAATGTTCTTCTAAAGAGCTAGTCAGCCCTGAATTTTCAGGTACACATGACCATTCATCATATATATGAACACACACACATACATATATATACAGGAACTCAATCAGTCATTTTCTTAAAATTATTCATAGTTATGTCATTTTCAGTCCACACAATAATTTCGTAAGAGACATCCAGAGGATGTTGGACACTCTTGATAATACACATTGCTCTTCTCCAAGTGCAGATATTCCTTAGGCCAAGTAAAAATAATGGGCAAATAATGAAACATTAACAGAGTAAGTACACCAGTTTTCACTTCACTTGCTTTGGTAGACACATTCGTGGCTTACAACTTGATCGTCCTTAAGACCACCTCATTTCCTGTCAAATTTTACTTGTGTTGCAGAGCTGGCAGAAAGGAAGGACCACTTGTGCCTCAGGTGCAATGCAAAACCTCATGCAGGTGGGCACAGCTTTGATGGGCAATACTCTAGTGATTATCCTGGATTAACCAGGCTCTTATTACTTTCTCCCTCTGGGTCATGCCAAACTGAGTTGCCACATTATGAACCTTATCAAGGAATTAATCTGATTGGCACTCTCCCCTGTGTTATTTTTCATAAGAGTTCATCAATAGCCCCAAGAACAGCTGGGTTGGTACAGTTTGTAATGTGAGGGTGGGATGATTTAGCAAGAATGGAACTCCTTATGAAACATCCCATGGCTGCCTAAAGCTCAAACGACCCACAAACCTAACATGATTCATCAAGTGATGTCATTGCATGTGGTTCTGTCTGCTGACTTCCAGGAGAGTGGTAACTTCTGGCAGCATAGGAGGAACTGATGAGAAAGGGTCATACAGTAAATTTTTGGAGCAACATTTGTGTAAAGATCATTTTCATTGTGGTCTGTCTGTTAAGTTTTCAGGTGAGTCTTAATGAATGATGGATATGGGCTGCACCAGCCAGTGGAGCCGCAGGAATTAGTGAGCTCTTTCTTGTTTATGTGCAAACTGATGAAGGGCCATGCTTGCATAATGTTAAAACTTAACATGTAAAAGGTAGAGCCAAGTAAGTGGGTAAAATGGTAATTCACAGTTTGAGGAGACAGTAGGAGGATAGATGCACCTTGACCAAAAAATAGCCAAAGAATGGAAGATAAAACCCCCATGCGTTACAAATTTTGGGTCTTGCTCTACAAGATTTCAGTGTGTGGAATCCTGTTAGCAGTGCCAGTGGCAAGTTTGATTCACACTGGAAGCTTTGGGCGACTGAAGATGCTCTCCAATGTATCAGTCACACAACATTAATGCACCTGGGAATGCTTTATTTTTTAAAAAAGCAAGTTAACAATTCAACATACAGTTAATTTGGAAATTTTGTTTAATAATGTGGTCCTAGAAAATATCAAGACAGTGTTGAGATCATGTTTCCTTTCTGGGAATTAGGTCTGCTAGGTCTGTAGCAGTTCCATCTCTCAAGGTCTCTTGCTTGGCATCATCCTCCTATAAAGTGTATTTCTTGCTGACTGAAACATGCTGAGTGTCATGACATTGCTTAGAAATATTCAATATAAATTAGTCATGGTAGGGGTTTTGCTGTCCCTGCTAGCAGTGTAGGATCTTCTTGACCCTGTTGTTCTGCTATTTGATTTGTTTTGCTTAATAACTCTTTCCTTTGCCGCAGCATTGTACAGGTCCCTGGCGTACCTCCACTCCTTCATTTGGTTTGATAACCCAGTAAAAAATAAGACCAGCCATGCTTTCCAGAGAGCAAAGGATCTGGGGATTTCAGCAGAGGAGATGCAGAAGTACAGGACATGGCTGTGGAGGTACTTGGTGGGGAACCCCGGTGTGCCAGCTCCCTCTCTGAGCAGTGACTTGGCGCCCACATGCTCTCACTCAAACAGGAGGACTCAGGGTGCTGGTACTGGGTGTGCAGGCTTCTTAGCAGGAAAGTCTCCATACATTTTCACTTCAAATTGAATGTTTCTTGCCTGTACCAAGGTGAACTTGGGGCTTTTGTGCACATTGACAATACGATTTTCTCTGAAGGTGACAGAGGTTTTTGGACAGACAAAGAGTGCCTGTGTGGGAATGGTATTATTTATGACAGAACAATATAAACTAAAGCCAGATAAGTCGTGTATGGACACGCTCTGCACATACCAAAGCACATTGCCTCTTTTATTGCATTACTTCCATGACATTACAAACAGAACAATAATTAAAAAATTGTATTTCATAAGCCTCTCATTAATTAAGCAATTTTAATACATGCTCCCTATGACTAAGATTATATATGCATTGACACTTTGCAAGTTGGTTCAGGCTTTTTCAACACATCTAAGTTCTTTGTTAACATATTAAACAGAATTTAAGATCAGCAAGAAGAAATGGACTTTACATGGTTACTTCCATGCAATCAACAGGGAATGTCTTTGTTACGTTAGGAGCTTGTGAAAGAAAAAAGTAACCTGCATTCATTTTCTTTTTGAAGTTTTGCCTAATCTTGCAGTGAGGCAGGCCCTGTTTGTATTGATACTGTAAAAACACAAAGGATACCTAGATGCCTTTTTTCTTAAGGCTGCTTCATTTTTGAATGTTTGGAGAGGTTTTAGCCTTTTCTACAAGTTACACATGTTGAATCCTACTGAGGGAGCTTTCATCAGAAGTTTTAAGTAATTATTGTTTTTAGGCCGTTAGTTGTGATAAATTAGTTTGAAGGAAAAGTTCTCTTTGTTAGCTACTGAAGTACTTGGTACCTCTCTGACATACGTCTATTAGCTGTATGTCAAGAGATAGTCAAAGAATAAAAAAGTCCAAGAAATTGTAACTTTTTAATGTGTTGTTCCTTAGGGAGGAGAGGTAAAGCAATAGTTTCTTGGCTTTCTCTTTCATGTGCCTTCACCTCCCCGTGATCCGTACCTTTGTCCCAGTGACCTCTGCGACTGCCCATGTGAGGTGAGAAGCCTCTTCTTAATGTGGCTTTCACTGTCAGTAATATTCCTGGTTTAAAGATCCAGTAACGCCAGACTTATCTCACATAGTATTGGTTTGTTGTTGTTGTTGTTCATAGTGCAGTTTTTTCTAAGAGAAAGTGTACAGGAGTGTAAGGGGGAAATATTTTCAATGTGTTCTTTTGCTTTTTCTGCTCTAATGAAATGAGTTAAAACTAATTGACTAACTCTTCTGATTACATTTGAGTTAAAACTAAATTCTACTGGTACTACTTGGGGTTAAGCATTCTGAATTTTATTGGCTTACTGTGAATATTCCTGGTTGTTTCTGTTTAAGAATTACCACCCTATCTAAGGGCAATATGGGAACATTTCTATCACTAACTCTGTTTCAATAGTAATTTTAAATGCCATTCCCGCTTTATAGCAAACTCGTGGCACCCGAGAATTGTAATTTGCTCATTGATACTGAGTGCCTTCAGTGACAAATCCCGGGAGCAAACGTACCCCGTTTACTGTAAGGAGAAGTTGGGGTCAGGCACGCTGATGTCGGGGAATCACCGTCACACCCTGGGCATCTCTCCCAGTGGCGCCCGCTGAATTTAGCCTTTTAGAGAAGCCCTTTACCTTCGGTGTTTAACTAAAACTCTTTTTTTACGTGCACGCGGTAGCTTTATGTAGAGAGTGCCCGGACGAGAGGCGAGGCTTTGCTTTGGGGCTCTGCCGTGCCCGCGGGCTCCCGGGGCCGGGCCGGGCCGGGCCGGGCGGGCGCCCCCTGGC
>WBMY01002937.1:1194041-1218766 GCA_013397315.1 Donacobius atricapilla
CTATCGACTAATCTCTTGTCTGAACAAAACCACTTTTGTTAGTAGGGCATAGCTGGGATTTGCGTAGGACTTGTGTTCACACGCGTCCCGTCATGTAACAGCGCCGTGTGAAAAAGTGTCAGCTTCAGAACATCAATTTCAGGCTGCTTGTTCGTACAGCTCGTGATTTTAGGATCAAGGCAATCTCCAGAATTAACTTTTTTACTGTTACCTGTTGCGAGGAGAAGCGTAAGAAATCTGATGGATTTCGGGGATGAAAGGGGCTGCTCTCGGTGGGGCTGACCCTCCCTGTCTGACAGGTGATCCCTGGCCTGCTGTGCTGCCTCTGAGACGCTCAAGCGGCATCGACGTCTGAATTAAGCAGTGCAGCAGAAACGGCTTTTTGAGGCACCTGCTTTCCTGTTTGCAGCTCTAAAGAGGGTTTTACAGGTTCCTTTATTCCAAGAGGTTTGGACTTTATGTCAAGGTGTTTGAGCTTCTTTATTTCCCCTGAATTCTAGAGATCACACACCCATGTTGAACAATGTTTTAAAAGTTACACTGTTGTTTCTACTCTTACAGGAGATTCACAAAATGAAGAACAAAACAAAACGACCCAAATGTACTTGCTGGTTTCTGTAAACTAGGGATCATGACAATGCTATTTGTGTTTCCCGAACAGGTAGAATCACTTTATCCTCATCCTGGATGGGTTGAATTAGATCCTGAAATGCTGTGGAGTCAATTTATTGGTGTAATAAAGGAAGCTGTACAAGGTAAGGGCTTAAACTTTGAGAAATTATTTATTTATCAAAATTAGTGAAGTTAGTTACTTGGACAATAAAGCTATTTTTAGCTAGTACTGAAAATCTGGGCACAGACTACAACATGGTTTAAGGCCTATTCAGTCACTATGTAAAATAAGGCACTTCGATTACCTTTTTCCTTTCACTGGGGCCAGATTAGGATTGAAGTAGAAGCAGAAGCAATGTGAATATTGATTTATGCATCAGTGCCAGCACTTTGTTGCTGCAGCTCTTTGTGTTTGTGTCCTTCCCCAGTGTCTGTTCCTCCACATGGCTCTGTGCAGGAACACAGAGCAGGCTTGTTCCCCTTCCCCTGCCCCGTTGTTCTGGCGCCACTTCGCATGTGCGAGTGCGTGAGGGAATGAATGCAGGCTGCTGCAGAGCTGTACTCACTCGACTGCAACCTGATATTCCTGCTTTTCCCATTCAAACTTTAAGTGGTTCTTACTGTTCTATTCCTGTATTACTGTTCTTTTCTATTTGTACTTTAACCTAAAAATTCCTAGTACCCCCCACACGAAATATGTACAACTCCCTTTTCTGACAAACCTCTGATAGGTTTTTTTTCCCAGCTTTTCTGGATGCTGCTCTAACCTAGTTCTTACACTCCACAATTCTCACAGTTTTCATATTACTCCACCTCCAGTGTTCTGCCATCCATCCTGGGTCACCTTCTGTGCCATGTTAATGCTGTGAACCTGTCAGCTGGACCCCAGCTTGCCTTCCCACAGTGCCCCAGCCTCCTTGGCCTGTGTGTGTACATTGCACACTTCCATTCAATTCATTCAGTTCCTTCTGTTCAGCCCCTCCTGCTTGGTCTCCATTGTTGGCTCTGTCTTCAAATATGGCTCTTGCTTGTCCCTTCCTTTGGAAGGCTGCCTAAGGAAAGTAAATATCACCAGGTGTAAGCTGAAGCTGATTATTTTGGGCTCTTGGTTTGTTTTGTCAGCAGCCACAACTGTTTGGTCACAAGAAGAGCAATGCCACCTCAACCCCCAAAGACCTTACTGTCTTCCTTAATTTCCATTTTGTGGGACAAATCGGGAAGCAAGACTTTTCAGCTAGTTTTACAAAGGGAAGATTTCCTTGTGGCCAAGCTGCACACATTTTTGGCAAGTTATTTTTAAGTGGGTGTGTAAGTAAGCATAACTCACAGTGCTGTCAAAAGAAGCAGTGCCACCCCTTTTCTACGGAGTTGTTTCTAGTCTAGGGCAGCTTCCTGAGTGGAATCACTGTCCAGTTGTTTATGCCAGCAGAGCTTACCAGTGTTTGTGCTGACGCAAGAGAGGGTGTGGTAGCGGGCAGGAGTGACTGGAAGCAGAAGGAGCACAGTGGCACTCAGGTTTGCAGGGCTTGCAGAGCTAAACTTGTGGCTCCATGCACATGTGGGTGAGCTGCTGTAGTTCTGTACCGCCTAAAGGTGGGCACTTCTGGCTGCACAGTCCTGACTCTGTCTCTTACTGTGGCTTTCCATCCAAAAGACAGCTTAACTGAAAAATATCCATTTTGTCTTTATGTTTGTTTTTGTCTGTAATGGAAGTTAGCTCCACTTATGTGGGTGTCTGGAGTACATGAGAGCTGACAGGGAAAGTGGTGGGACCATGCAGATTGTGGAGGTGGGAAGGAGTAACACCTGCCAATAGTCCTCCGTGAGCTGTGGAAGTGCTTATGTGGCTTTGCCTGAAACAGAAACAGTGCTGTTCTCAGGCCACCCACTCCCAGGTCCCCCTCCTGTACATTCCCGCTACCAGCACCTGTGCAGGCAGGTGGAGCAGGTTGCCTTGCAAAAGCATTGCTTTAATTTTCAGCTGATGGAGGAACTGATAGCAGTGCTGGCAGGAATGCAAGGAGCCAGTGTCAGGGGAGGTGCAGAAGCACACACAGAGCTGGGCAGCACAGGATGTGCCCTTTTTCTGTGAAATCCCTTCTGTAATTGTCCCTGAGAGGGTGCTGGGTGTAGAGTCTGCAGGACATGCTCACACAAATGAGCAACTTTGCACGTGAAAATTAACATGAGAACATGTATGAGCGAGAAGCAAGACCTACTTAACCTGTGATTTGTTCAAGGAGCTGGATTGAGAGCCCTTCAGAGTAGCAGTACCTGGGACAGGGTGGGTAGTCTGTCATTTAAGTGGAAATATTTTAGTATGTATTTTCTTCATGTAGTTTTGCTTCTCTGAGTATGGCTGGAGGTAATTATTAGCAAGCTGATCAGAGTTGCTTTGAAAATAACTGGACATGTTTTAAATTATTTACACTTATATTAGAAAAAATGTTCTGTAAAAGTTTTTTGAAGGTAAGGTTTAACAACAAATTTGGTGTATATCCAAATGTACATATTCGTACTTCTGACTTTCAAGTATACTTTGTTGTATTCAGTGGTGCCTGGTTTAAGCAAATTCATTCTTAGGAATTTTGAAACATTGCTTAAGAAATATTTGAAGTGAGATATGTCATTGTCAAAGTGATGCAAAAAGTCATGGCATATTCACTTCTATCTATTTACTGCCTGCAAGATCAATCTGGTTTTGTTCTTTATAGAAATTGTTTCCCTAAGTCTGTAAAGGTACTTTCGTTGGTGCTTTCATCACATTCATCCCTGTGAAATACACTTTTTATTTGATTATGTGGGCACATGTAATCTGCCTGCCTGTCTCTGGGATTGTTCATATTAAGTATCAACAGGCCTTTCAGAGGGTGGAAAGGGTCAGTGTGCTGCAACTGCTTTTGGAAAATACAAAGGTTTGTTTAGCTGCTTTAGAACCAGTTGTCTGACTCAGGGCTCTCTAATATTGCACTGCTCTAAACACTTAGTTGAACAGTTTGTACAGATTTACATTCTCATAAGCTGTTATTTTCCTAAGTATTCCATAGGCTTTATAGTTCTATTGAAGAAGTTATATTTTTGTTTGATTCTCCAAATCAATGTTTTTTTTGTGACTGTCATTTATTTCCGATTTTTAGCTGCAGGACTTCACATGAGGCAAATTGCTGGTCTTGGCATCTCCACCCAGAGAGGAACTTTCATTACATGGCACAAGTATGTATGTTGTGTCTTTAAAATGAATCTGTATTCATTTTTATTCACAGACTGGCTGCAAGCAGGCTGTAGAAGTGTTGAACTCAAAAGTAAAAAACTGTCAAGTTGCTCATTTTCTCTTGTGTTTGCACAGCCACACCTTGGGGTAATTCAGAACAGACTCTGTGTGAGGCCTCTTTGTTCTCTGTACATTGGAAGACATGAATACATACGTATTTTTAATTCTGCTGAGAAGTCTGACACTCCAAAGGTCTGTGTGCTGATTTAGTAATTCCTCAAATCCACCAGGAGGATATGCAGTTATTGTAGGAACTGACCTAGTGTTTATTTTCCTGACTGGAAATGGTGAATAATGTTGAATGTTTTGGGCAATTTGTGTTCTCTAGCTTTAAACGTTCAAATACTGTTTTTCAGGAAGACAGGGAAACCCTTTCATAATTTCATAAGTTGGCAAGACTTAAGAAGTGCTGAACTTGTGAATTCCTGGAATAAGTCCCTTCTGCTGAAGGTAAAACTGTGCTAATCCAGGTAATGCTTGGATATATTAGAGCTGTTTAACTTTCATGACAAGTAAGGGCAATATATGGAATACTGCAGGTGTCCTGTTCACATGGTGATGTGATGTGGCCTAAAAACATTTAACTGAGCAATATTAGCATGGAACATAGTACCAAGAAAAAAAGTTTGGTACTGGTAGCCTAAAGTAATTATTATGGGAAAAGATACCTGTAGGTCTAAGGCTCATTTTGTTACTTTTTCATCTGTTATATTAGAACATTGCATGTTAGCACACCACTTCAGCATAGATTTTGGATGTAGGTAGCTCTGGGTTGGAAGTGGTTTGAGCTTTTGGTTTCTTGGCTTGTTTTTTTCATATGCCTTTTGCCCAGGTTATCTATAGGAGGTACATTTTATGCTGTTTGTGACTTGTGCTTCATACCTTTAGAAGAGAAAGATCTGCTCAAGTGCAAAAACAGAAATTACTTTTCCTCTAAGTGGAAACTAACCAGCACAGTCACAGTAAGAAATTAAATTCTTAGATTTGCGAGTTACTTCTTTTGTGAAAACTTGATTAATTATTAAATTTTGGCAAATCTATTAAGTCATGAGTGAGCCTGTTAACTGTAAGAGAACTTCCTCTGGACTAACAGTACATAGCGCAGTCAGCCACGTCGTGCATTGTGCCCACAGAGGTGACCAGCGTTGGCAGTGCAGAGCAGGGGCTGTCAGTGCCCCAGCAGAATGTACTGAAGCAGCCCTGCTTGGAGCAGCTGCTCTTTCCTGTGGTGTGTGCTGCAGGAAGGCTCGCTGTTGATAAGGAAGATCCTTACGTAATCCTACGGAAGGATCCTCTAAAGGAGTTTTAGCTTTCTGAATCTAATCTCATGTCAGCAGCTTTCATCTGTGTTGTCATCCTTTAAATGTAATTGATCTGTAACCTTTAAAGGGCAGGATTAAAAATTAAGTAACTGTTTTCTTTTGAAACAGGTAATCCATGTTATTTTCACAGTGCTTCATTTCTTGACTGGGAGTGATCGATATTTGGCACCCAGTTTTTTAACTTTTTCAACACATCAGATTTCTATGAAGTTGTCATGGATTTTTAAAAACATTCATGAGGTGAGCTGGAAAGGGAAAAACAATAGGTTTCTTAAGTCATAAAGATGGCTTGTGATTTGGAGATGTTCAGGGCCAGGCTGGATGGGGCTTTGAGTGACCTGGTTTGGGGGAAGGTGTCCCTACTCATGGCTGTGGAGTTGGAACTCTAAGGTCCCTTTCAGTCCAGGCCATTCCATGACTCTGTGACTGTTGGCTGTAATTTTGTCTTGCTTGTTCTTCTCAAAAAAACCAGAAAGAATTTGTTCAAAGCCTATCTACCTAAATAGTGTCTTACATTTGTACAATTTTTTTCTCTCAGTCTGGAAATGTGTAGTAGTAAAAAGCTTTCTTCATACATGAGCAACATAAGAAAATCATCTTATTTCACTTGATACATTTATACAGCTAATAATTGTACTCTGTTTTAAAGCTGTTTGCACCCTGGTTTTGCATGATGATTTTATTTATTTTCAATGGGACCTTTTACCTTTCCACTCTGCATTATTCCGGTGTTTTACAGTTTCAAATAATACCATCTTGCACAATTCATTTTGCATTTTTGTGAATTGGAGAATGCCCATGGAATAAGTTGTGCTGGATTAATCTAGTGCCCTAATGAGCCCTGAGCCGTGTGTTGCTATATTCATTGCTCTATTACTCACCATGCAGAACCTTGTTTTCTTTATCCACCACTCTTTCACCACTGTTATAATTGTGACTGTAAGTTTCTTTTCATAAGGCTCTCATGCCCCTATAGTAGAAGATCAATTGCTTTTCTTTCCTTAGCAACAGCTGTAAGAAAGTGTTCTTATTTTCTGCTAGGAGCATGAACTCACAGGATAATATTAGTTAAATAGCCAACTCAGTGTTTTTAGAGGAAAAGTTTACAATCAGGCTTATTTTCTGAGGGCATTCTGATTAATCATGAAGAAAATAATAAAAGAAATCAATATATACAGTTCTCATATTGCACCCAGTTGTAAGTACTTTTTTTTTAATCTCTATTTTTTTCCCAGGCTGAAGAAGCTGCCAAAAAAAACAACTGCTGCTTTGGAACTGTTGACACGTGGTTACTGTATAGATTGACTAAAGGTGAACATTGCAGTTCCTCTTAAATATCAGCAAAACATACTGGAATTTAAGAAATTCTGTTCATTACTTGTCATTTATATATCCTGGAATTCAAATAATTTTTTTTTGCAATTTGTGCTTTTGTATATTCAATAAAAACGGTAATGTATTTACTGTTACAAAAAACTTATTAATTATTCTTTGGGCCTGCCTGGAAGGGAAATATTTATTCAGTGTAATCAGCCTTCTAAGAGTGTAAGATTTCAAGGGGACTAACAGAGCTAATTTGTGTTGATTGAAGAAAAGTACCAGTGAAAGCAAAAGAACAAAGAATTGTTACAAATGTGGAAGAATTACAGGTTTCTATCCTGAGGACCAATGCCTGAGGAGTCAGATTATGATTGTGGTGCTGTTGGCTGTTGTAGACAGGTTTGTGAGAGGAAATTGGGTAATTAATATGTGCACATTATAGTGAGCAGCAGGTAAAATCTCAGTGCTCATTCTGTCACTGATTTTGCTCATACACACTTGATTTGTATTTCATGGGAGCCGATGAGATGCTTAAAGAAAACGTTTAAGTATTTGGATGTCTAAAAATCTTACTTTGTTCTATTTCTTTTCATGCTAGGTTCTGTGTATGCTACAGATTACTCAAATGCCAGTTCTACAGGCATTTTTGAGCCCTTTACGGTATGTGCTGTTCACAAAGACTGTTTTTGCTATTTATTGTGCTTCTCAGAGGATTGCTAATGTTTTTACTTTTTCCGTTTCATTTCAGAAATGTTGGAATCCCACTTTGTGTAATCTACTTTCTATTCCAATGTCTATTTATCCACCAGTGAAAGACACAAGGTAACTATGAAGGCATAACTAAAAGAACATGGTAACTGTTAAATTAATTGCTAAATTAATTATGATTAATTAAGAAATACTAAATATTTTTCACAGGCCAAATAATACATAGGCACGCAAAAAAATTTCATATGCAGTTATACCTTATATAAAAGTAGATGAAGTTGAAAACTAATTTTTTACTGTGTTTCTTAAAGTGCTAGTTTTAATGTTTTCTTTAAAATAAAACAGTAGCATTACCTTTTATGTGCGATTCAGACCCAGGCTGTATGTACCTGGATTTTATTTCAATAAAAATGTTATTTTAATGTGATTTGTTTTAAGCTTCAACTTTGGATCAACTGACTCTGAAATATTTGGGGTACCTATTCCAATAATGGCAGTGGTAAGTAAAAATATTTGCTTAAATCTGTGTGTCTATACTCTATTTGCCTGTGATTTAGTGCTTGCTTCTTTCATTAATATTCTCTATTCATTCTCTGTGACTTAACTACAGTAGAATTGATTGTTGAATTTTTCTCCAAAAACCCAGTGTACAGCCTTAGGGGCAGGGAGGAGAAAGGAACAAGAAGGGATTTCTCGAGGCTGAGGTCCATTAGGGTTGTGTGACCAAATGATTCAGTACTGAGTGTAGGACTCCAGGCTCTGGTAATGTGTGTGTCTGGCTTCAAATCACTTGTTCTGTTTAAAGTTATGCAAGAGTCCATTCTGGCTTGACTTCAGTAAGACCAAACAACTCTAAGAGTATTTGTTAATAGATCCACTTGTGGTACCTTTTATCCCTATTTTATTTTTCACTAAAAATAAGGGGCAAATAACATGTTTTTCCCTCAGTAGTTAGAATTTGGATAAGAGAACCTAAAGTGATGATTTGGAGCAAAATCTGCTTGAATTGAGTTAAATGAAAAAACTGTCCTCTAGCTAACATGAATTTGTCTCATTTTAAAGAACAGTGGACTAAATCTAGCTGTAAACTTAGTGTTTCACCAAGGCAAAAACATAAGTAAATACATTTAAAAACCATCATCATTGTTGAAAAATGGAGCATGGTATAATTTGGTACAGGTGGGGTATCAAGGAAGAAGAAAGGCAGGACCTCAGAACTTCAACTTTCTGTTTGGTGAAGAAGGAATCCTGGCCTCGCTACTCTGTTCTGCTCCCTGGGATTGTAAATGCCCCCTTTATCCTTGTTAAATATTAAACCACAAAATACCTCTTTTGTTTCCATAATGTTTTTCAGTGTTGCAAGCCCTACTACAGACTTTTATGTTGTGTCCAAACCTGGTGTGATTTGATGCCAGTGATAAGTCTGGCTGCTGTAACGGCCTGCGCATACTTAAGAAATTGTAAATGAGTCCTCCCTGAATGCTCAGTTCCTGAGTGGCTACTTGTATTCAGAACTCCGGAGTGTTTACAGAGACATTTTCAAACCCAACACTGCAGGTTGGTAGGCAGTAGCTAACTTGTCCCATTGTTTTTGTTGGACTGACAGGTAGCTGATCAGCAGTCAGCTATGTTTGGAGAATGCTGCTTTCAGCCAGGAGATGTTAAACTGACAATGGGAACAGGTGGCTTCTGGAATGTGAATACTGGAGAGCATCTCTTTGCTTCACGGGGAAGTAAGACAGTGACACTTTGGTTTTCGGGGATTTTATTCTTTCAGCTGTTCCTTGATAGCTGTTAATGCTGAGGGTACACAAGAAAATAAAACAGAGCTGTGCTTTTCCTTCTGTCTGTAGGTGTAGAAAAACAGCTTGGGAGATCTTGCAGAAGAGAAGACTGTGGAAGATTTTAATTAGCAATGTAAATTTTGGTTATCCTAAAGTGAGCTTTGCAGGAAGAGAACTTGAGTAGCATCATTAGTAATTATATCTGCTACCTCTATCCCTCCTGTTTTGTTTTTTCCTTCGCTTGTTCTTCATAGCAGGATTGTACAGGATTGGAGAAAAAAGGGATTGGTCCTCTGCCTTCTCACATCAAAATGTTGCAGTGAATCACTGCAAGTTCCTCCCCTTGAGCCCTTATGCATTGAAGCACCTGCAATGAGATAATGCAGGGTTAGAAGTTACTAGTTTTCTTTTTAAATGGGCTCCCCGGTGTGTTTCTAGTGTTTAAAACTTTGTCATTCTGAACATCAGTGGTCTGTCAAGCTTGTTAATTTGTCAGAGATAGCTATTTGTCAAGAGAGCAACCCTGAAGGTGACACTGAAGTAAATCTGCCTACACAGTCTCTCTCTGTCTGTTGTATTTTTAAAGAGTCACTCATTTCAGGATGTCTACTGCTTCAAGTGTGGTGAGGCTGGGAAGGAGGACAGCAGCATCCTAGAGAGACTTTGACCAGCTCAAGTCTTGAGGGACCCTTGGCAAACATGAGATGTGTCAGAACTGAATAGCACAGACATTGAATCCCCTATGAATGCAAATGCTTTTTATGCTAATTAATTGTAATTATTTTGATATTTTTACTTAAGTAATAATACATATGTAGTCCGTTAAAATTAATAGCAAATAACGTGCTGTAAAGTTTTTCTATTTAGCTATTGTATTCTGATAGGAGTTAAAATCTTCTAAGGCAGTGCTGTGAAACTTCTACTGCTTTAGGCTGTTATTTATGATAAAATTACTTTCCCTGTGTTCTTTGGCTGTTGTGAGGTGTGGTTAGTGGGACAAGTGAAGTGCCTGGCTTTCTCAGTGCCCTGGGCATGAAATGTAATGTGTTCAGTCTTTAAAGCTGTCATATGTATTTAAGACTGAAAGATGAATTCCTGCAGCATCCCTGTGCAAGCTGTTCATTAGCTGCTGTTCTAGTTTCTGGTCTACATTTAGCTCCTACATGTAACAGTTTGAGAAAAAGAAAAATAAAGAAGTTCCTTCAAGAACAGCCTGCCTCACAATTCAGTGATGGAATTATGTTGTACAGGTTTAAAAGCTACCTCTGGTAGTCTGAGGGTTCCTAATACCTCTGGTCATGCCAAGTGTCGTGGGGATCCCTTCCCTAGAGGTGGGATTATGTTTCACTGCTAGAGACGCTGATGTGAGCCTCTATAGGGAGGCCACGTGATGGATGGGTGTCTCTGTCCCTAATTAGCTGCTCTTCTTCAGGATCTGTGGCTCAGTTAATCTTTTGGGCTTTTTTCTGGAGTTATGTATATTATATTCCCCTTTCAAGAGACAAATACAGACTTCACCCAGTGCTGCTGCTGGTTTTTTCCTGTGAGCACCAGAGTGCCTCTAGCTCTGACACTTTCTGCAGTTGCACTGGTACTCCCACACAGCTCATTTGGACATTGGCAAGTGAACTGGAGATGATTCTGTGAGGAATATTCGCAGCAGTAAAGTCACTGTGAGAAAGCAGAGGGAATCCCTAGATCCTTCTGATGTTTTCCTGGTCCTTGTAAAGGTACACTGGGACTCGTTTACCTTTGTTGCATTACCCATGATCTCTGAGTCCTCAGCAGGGTTTCATAAAGTGCTTTCTTCACTCCAGTAGTTACTGTGCTTGATTGGGTGAAGTTGTTGCAGTGACCACTGACTACTTGGGTTCTCACCTAGTGACCTGAAAAGCCATTCCTCTAGCTGCAGTGCAAGTGAAACTGGTTTTCTTTTTTGCTTTCTCTATGAGGAACCATGGCATATTAAACAGGGAATTAAAAAGTACATCACTTTCATCCTCTTCTGTGATTAAGATCTGTGCTCTAAGTTTGTGTTGCTTTTTTTATGTATATGTGCCTGTTTCAGTTTTGTGTTTCCCATCTGAGAGCCAAGTCTTCATGCTTTATGTTTTGGTGAAAAACACTTTTTAGAGACCTGTGGGGAAAGTTGGATGGACTTAAATAGAAAAACACTGATAAATTTTTAGGTATGCACAATCTCATATAAAAAATAAAAGTAGGCCCAGATAGATCTTCAGTTTAAAGGTTTTTTTGTAATTTGTTAGCAATTTTTTAGATTAACTTTGGTCTAACAACCTATTGCTCAGTTCTGTTGTACTCCCATCACTAAAGTTTTAAACAACAGATTTAACCTCTATCAGTGACTTCTTTAGCTTGAATTCTACAAAGGAATTGAATAAAGTTTATATATGTATATATATTTAGGTGGGTTTATTGTGAGGAATGTTTGTATATGTTTTTCTGGAAACATTTAACTTAACTGAGTGTTTTGTTTCATGGAAAATAATTAAGGTCTTTATCCACTGATCGGGTGGAAGATTGGGGAAGAGGTTGTTTACTTAACTGAAGGCTCTATATCAGACATCGGCACTGCCATAAAATGGGCTCAGGATATAGGTAAGCTCTTTAATTTATAGAGGGTGAAATATATAACTGCTTAAGAAGCTGTTTTATGGGTTCAGAGTTATGTTACTGGATTTGATTCTGTTATTTATAATTGCAGGAAGTAGTGTACATGCTTTGGACAGAAGAAATGCACAGTCTTTTTAGTAGGTGCTCTGCTGAGTTTGTTTGCTGCAGGGAGTTTGGTTTGCACAATCATCTCCTCTTCAGTGTCTGCCTCAGACTATCCTGCCTAACTAGGTTTTTATTTTCCTGAAACATTTTACTCCTCACTTGCTTTCAAGAGGTCTTGAGCTTTCAACAGGTTTGATTTATGTGAAAACAACATGAAGAACTTTGCAAGTAACAGTACGTTGCTTCACGTGGAAGTAATGTGCCTTTTGGCTGTTGTTATTATTTTGTCATGAAAGGTTTTGCATTCCAGTTTAATGACAGACTAAGAAAATACTACCTCTGTAGTAGCTGATGTTTAAACCCACTGATTGTTCATAGGACAACTGTTCTCAGCGTTCTAATTAGAACTTCAGATTTTACTTAGAAATTTAGTACATTTTTACTAGGATGAGAAAAAAGTGATTAGTGTTTCAAACTTTGGACTCCCTGGGGAGGGTTTTCCTCGAGTGTAGCTCACCACAGAATTCCACATTTCTTGAAACTGTCAGCTTTAGGTGCATGTGTACCTGGATGTGCTCTGACATGTGCCCCTAAGGGTTTAGCATGACTCAGATTGGTCCTCCCATCTTCATCCAACATTTGAGTAAGCCTAGAGAGTTTATAGCCACTAGGCTTTGGAGGAAATCACTCAGTTCAACACTGTTCAATGCTGCAGACCCAAGTGTCAGTGCTACACATATAAGCTTGCTACTTCAGATTCCATCATTAAAATGGGTAATTATCCATATGGAATTTACCTGTACTTAAAATGGGTATCATTGGTATGTGCAGAAGTCTAAAGGATTTTTAGCTAGTCAGTAGTAAAATGATGATGACCTACAGTTGCTATCATAGAACAAAAAAGGGGGGGACATTTTGAAGGTGGAATGAATAAAAGGCAAGCTGCTTTGAAGTCTGTAACAAGTTAGGCCTTTATTTTCTGAAAAAATTGTTGCAGAGAAGCAGAATTCAGAAACTTTTATCAGTTTTAGAGAATTGGAAAAACTTTAGCTCTACAGAAGGAATTGTGCCGAAACACAGGGTAAGCTAATGGCCTCAATAAGGGTGGTGAGGCTCCAGATGGATGAAGATCAGACGCAATAGTGGTAAAGGTTTGGAAGTAGTTAGTAATTTCTGCAGCAAGGCAAACTTAATTTAGTGGACTTCTTTTAGTGCAGTCATGTAACTTCTAAGAATTTTGAAGAAGTAGTAGTATGTGGAATTTCTGCATGAAATCAGTCTTACCTAATTTTTGATTTTCTTTCCTGGTGTAGAGGTACTATATATATAATTCAGTAATAGTAAAGACAGCAAGAAGGAAAAAATGTTACTTAGATTTATTAGTCTGAGCACAGTAGAATCCATAGTTTTTCCACAAATTTATAAAGGTTACAAAGGTAAAGTGAAACTCTTGATAAGTTACTAAGATAGGCTTTTCAAAGGTAAGTTGAGCTAGATTAAACTAATTTACCTTTAATAGGAAAAATCACTTTTTTAGACAAGAAAAAGCAATAGCTCTCATGTACAGGAGACCTCTCGTCTTCTGTAAAGTCATGTTATGTGGCCACATAAGGACACCATTAGTTACAACTGTAGAAGATGGATGTTAGTACAGAAGTTGCATGTGAGTGAAGAGCAAGCTAAAGAGGAATGTCTGTAGAGATATGAAAGGAGTCATCTGGCTGCACAGAGAATAAAAGCAGTGTCTATCCAAGAGGCATTATTGCAATAAGAGGTGATCTATTACCTTATATGTCACTTGCAAAGGTACTAAGGGTGCTGATAAAATCTGGATATTAAGGACTTCCTCTGTAGTTGTCAGGTGGTTGGACTAACAGTAACAACATGGGGGAAAAAGTATATTCTATGAATCTAAGGTTTTGGCACTCTTAGGGTGCCGTTGTAATTCTTAATTCCCGTTTATGTCTTGGAGATTAAAAAGCTACAGTACAGCAGATAGGAGAGGATGCTTTTAAGTTTAGCCTTCATCTGTATAGTTTGGGATTATTGATGTGATTGATGGACATGAAATAGAGAAGAGATTGTTTCCCTTAGAACGTGTGGTTTGAAAATATTACAAAAGGAGTAGACTTGACTCTAGATTTTTTTCTGTTAGTGAGACAAAATGAAGAAATTGAAGGAAATAATAACATCATACAACCTATGTGTCTTTACAGGACTTTTCACCAATGTAGATGAAACAGCAGAAATAGCACAGAGTATTGCTGATTCTCAAGGTGCTTGTTTCATTCCAGGTTTGCAGGTAAAATTATTATAAATAATAAAATCAAGAATATATTTTAATAACTCAATTAAAATTAATTTTTACATTTTTAAAGGTAATAATTTACATCTTATCACAGTATTTATTCTGTGCTGTTGAGGTTCGTATTGTCTGTTGCTCATCATGATACATGAAGGCCATTGTTATACCAGAATTGTTAAATGCCATTCTTCCCCTTGAGAAAAACCCTACCTAATAGGAAAATTAGTGATGGACAGATAAACTAAATTATTTGCCCCCAGTAACACAGGCAATGCCTGCAGAGGCACAAACCAGTGTCACAGCTTTTCTGCTATGAAGTGCAGAGCTTCCATTGAGACAATACTTCTAATCACTGTTCTAAAGTAATTCATTTTGTTCTGCCTTTTTTCAAGGTGTAGGTTGTAATTCATCAGAATATTTAAAAGTATCTAAATATTACCAAGATTTGAAGTCCTGGTGTTATGAAATGCAAAGATAATACTTAAGCACTTCTCCTGGGAATGATCAAACTCAGTATAATACACTTCCCTCTTAGAAGTCGTAGTAGCTGTTTGGCTTCAGTGATACAAGCTCATCTCTTGGTGTGTTGCTAAAAGTTTGAGTTAATCATGCTCAGTTTGATCATTCCCAGGACCTGTGTTTTTTTATGAAGAAACTTAACATCTTTACCTTACCTTTGTCTAAGTTCTGTATGCTAGTGGAACAAAGCAAAGAAGAATTTAATTTCTTCTCCAGTTAGCCCAGCTTCCTTCAGTGTCACTGATAACAGGCTGTAGTATATACCAATAAAAAGTAATGTTGTCGTTTTCAGTATTACTTCTGAAAGTCAATTCTTTTTTTTTTTCAGGAGTTCAGGAGGGGGTGTGTGTGAAATCTTGTTAGAGAACAGCAATATCAGTAGTATGAGTGCACCCTGTCCTAGACACTTTGTGTACACTTTAAATGGAAATTATTTATTTAAAGGGAAATTATGTGGATTAGTCTTTTATAGTTTGTCTGAATTGGAAGAAGTCACTTAAATGTTTTGCTGTTGAAAGAAGCAATTGAAACTGCTCACTGAGTAAGCTAAAATAACACTATGTACCTCTTACGTATTGTTTTCCATTTTCTTCTTTCACTATGCTGCCTGTAATTGTCGTAAGTTTTTTTTTTCTTACTCTTTAACTTCTTTCACAAAAGCCTACAAATACAATTCACTGAACTCATGGTGACATCTTTTCTGCAGATTTTTGGGGATGACCCATATTTATGTGCCTCTTTCACGGGGCTGAAACCTTCCACTAACAGAAACCATCTTGTTCGAGCTATATTGGAATCTGTAGCTTTCAGGTATTGCTTGCTAAATTATCTGGCTTATATTTTCTTGTGTTTGCTTTTATTTAGATCAGCAGTGTTAAATGGATACATGGACTTTTACAGTTTGTACAATACACTACAGTTACACTGGAAAGGAGTTTTAGCTGTTTCCTTTTTTTTAACACTTTACAAATAAATTTGTGTGCATTTGGTAGTTCAGAGTTTTCGTCATTAAGTAACCGTATAGAGATTCTTAAATAATGTTGTTTTCTACATGTTTTAAAAGTATTTTCTGTTTGAAGTTTGTCCTTCCTCTTCTGACAGTGTTTTGTCAGAAGCTGTAGTCCTTTCCATCTGTGTTTAAAGTATCTGTGAAGCTGGAAGTTTTATATTAGCTTTTTGTTCAAAGTTTGAAATTTTGGTGTTTTATAAAACAAAGTAACAGGCCTCTTAAACGTCTTAAAAGATATGAATGGAGAGCAGCTTGCAGATCTGTGAAGGCTAAAGATGTCACTGCTGATAGCACCTCAGTGTCTCACTGCTTTGCCAACCCCCAACATGCCTCAAACCGGAGCTGAGTATGGATTAAGCCTGGCTCACACTGCACTGTGGCCATTGCGGGAGCCCTGATGTGATCCCTTCCATGTAGTCAACAGCTTTGCTTTGGGCATAAGTCTCCTGCAAAGAGCTCAGAAAAGATGTCTGGAGGAGGGCAGCATTCTGAATTGCTGCCACTGGTTTCTAATGCATTTTCCTTCTGCACTGTAATCCTGAACATGAGCTGCAGTAATTTCTGAATTGACAAATGGGTGTCTTGAAAAGGATGTTAAGGGGTGTTAAGAATTCATCCATCCCATTCAAATACTGCACACAAATTACTAGAATAAACTCGATATCCTTTGTGTTTAGATTTTCTCCCATTAAATGAAATGGTTTCAGGAAAAAGTCAAACTTGAAGGCTTCAGATACTCCCCTTACAGAATAAACTGTATTGGATAAACTCCAATAAGCACTGTTGGCCTACTTTCCTCACTCTAAGCCACTTGTTACGTCAACAATTGCACCTCTAGAAACCTATCAGTAACTTTCAGAGGGAAAAATGAACCTTCTACAGTGACTTGCTATAGAATGGGCCATGATTTAGGCATAGTTGTGCCTTTGTAACAGTGACAAAAACCAAACGTGAGCTTCAGTGGGTTTGGGCTTTTCATTTATGCATTCTAGAAA
This sequence comes from Donacobius atricapilla, assembly GCA_013397315.1. Lineage (NCBI taxonomy): Eukaryota > Metazoa > Chordata > Aves > Passeriformes > Mimidae > Donacobius > Donacobius atricapilla. The sequence goes on from WBMY01002937.1 coordinate 1,210,626, forward strand.
CTTTTCAGCTATTGCAGCAGTTCTAACAGAACTGAGGCTTTTCTTGCCTTGCATTTATTTTCTGACTCTGTAGGTACTGAAAGCACTTCATGGAATATATAATGCTTAATTCAACTAAATATTTTTTTTAAGAAACAAACTGCTTTATGATATCATTGTGAAGAAGGTGCACATTCCTCTTCGAACTATTCGGTAAGTTCCCCGTAACTTTTAAATTTGATATATAAGAGTTTGATTTTAAACAGGTTTGAGCTTTATTATGCATTTTATCTTTCTGTTAAAATTCTGCTGTTTAGAAGTAGATGATTTCCAAGTCAAATGTTAATGTAACGTAAGCAGCAGTAGAGTCTACCCACAGCTATTGGTATTGGTGATTGCTAGTAGGGAGTAATGAGGTGCTCTAATTATTAAAACAAAAATTAAAAAGAAGGCATATCCATGTTTTCAGGCAGCAGTAGAGTGCATATAGCAATGCCTACCACAAAGGTGGTAGGCATCATTGTTTCCTACTGTCATTTTCTGTGCTGAGTCTTTCACAGACATTTTTTTGAAGACATTGGTTAAAACTGGTTCCATTTGTGAGGGAAATAGAGAGGTTAGTTTTACAATTCAATTGTTAAGACATTGGTTTTGCTTTCATCCTTGAAGAACCATATCAAATTTAGTGAGATAACTATAATTCCTAGAACATGCTTGCACAACATCTGGCTGAATTAAACATTGCTGGAAGACCACATTTCACATTTTGGTAGGGCCCTTCTTTGAGCACAGCAGTTGTCAGAAGCTCCGGCCCTCTGAGGCTCAAAAAGCTCGGCAGTGAAATTCCTCCCTGGGGCAGGCAGGGGTCAGCATGGCACTGCAGTCAGGAGCAGCGGCCAGCGTTCCCATCCCTCCTGTGCCTCTGCCACGGAAGGATAGGCTGGCAAGCATGTAGACAGAAATGAAACTCTCAGTGGAAAAAAAGCAAGAGTACAGAAGAGGAAGGAGGTAAAAGTTTCTGCTTTCCATCACATATTGGGAGAGAGCAGGCAAAGGTGAAGAAACAGCCAGGGTTAGGGGTTTAAAGAAAAGACGAAAAGTACCAGAACTTTGATTACTTAGGAAGCTTTTTAATATAAAAAATTGCGTCCAAAATTTGAAAAGTCATATTAAAAGTGCAAACTCTTTAAAAACTCTTAAACTATGGGAAATACAGCCTAGGGAGCATTAGAATTCTGATTCCATTTACATTGCAATGTAAGCTTTAAATTGCATGATTATATTATTTTTTTCATGGATATAGAATTAGATATATTATAGTTTCATATGGTGTCTGTATTACTTAAAATCAGTAACAATTCAACTTAATGGATTAAATATTAAAACATGAAACACACTCAGTGGAGTTCTCAGTAAGGTTGCAAACTGCTCTGCCATCCTTACGTCCGCACATCTTTTGCATCTGTCAATTACCTTTGATTTTTCGTTGTTGTTTTTATCCCATAAATTCATTCATTCCTTTTTTAGCTGTTTTTTAGCTGTTGTCCTGTATTCCTTCCTTCATGGTCTCTGGGCATTGTTTTCATTAGTCCCCGCTAGATTCCTGTTACTTCTCTTTGCTTGTCTCAGCACCATCAGGGAAAGCACAGAGAAAGAGCCCTCAGCTTTAGTCCACATGTCCTGCAACTAATGAGTTTTATTACCCAACACTTTCTATAGCAATAAACACTGGATGTCTTCTCTGCACCACATTTGCTAGAGCAACAGCTCCATACATAGCTGGTATTGGAGTACAAGAGCCTAATGAACCTATCTAGGACATTTCAAAAATCACTTTTTGTTATAGTTCTTTTGTTTGCAAGAGTAATTACTTTGAAATCTCAGATGATTAAAGATCAGCACTGATAAGTTCTTGTTTTCTCCATTAAATTGGTCTCAAATTAAGAAAATAGGCAGATGGAAGCCTCATTCTGAACTTCCTCTTAGGCAACTGTGAAGGTATTTTAGCTAATACAAAGATTTGGTAGTAAGGAAAAAGGTACTTTTCCAGATCTGAGAACACATGAAAGGGATTTTTGGTGTAATGGTTTTGAGTGTTGTCATATTATGGTGGTAACTATGTAAAGGTTCTGTTATATACCCTATTTCAGCCAAGATGTATAGTTTCAAAAGACATAACTTTCAGAGCTTTTGAGAGTGTCCTGTGTCCCCATCTGTCTACCATTCCTCTCTGAGTTTATCAACTTTTTTCCTTCTTTATTTTTTTTGGCACCTTGTTCTGTCCTCTAAATTTACCCATAAAGTGGAAATGCATTTGTGCATGAGTGACAGGAAGATTTATGCTTAAGTGTGAAATACCAAACGTTGTTTTCTGAAATGCTGGCAATAACCACTTAACACATTTTTTTAACTACTTCTTCCCTTCTCCCTATAGAGCTGATGGAGGTGTCAGTAATAATAGTTTTGTCATGCAGATGACATCAGATTTAATTAATAAGAAAATAGAAAAACCTGCAAATGCAGACATGTCTAGTCTGGGTGCAGCTTTTCTAGCAGGCCTTGCTTCGGGTACGTAGACATTAAAAATTATTTTTTTCCCCCCTTTATAATGCATCTTGTAAATACAGTAGAAAAGAGATCAGACAAAAAAGGACATAACTTCAAATAATTGTAAACCCCTCCCAAAGGATTACTTAAGCAATTTTTGTGGGAATCTAAGGTGAATAATTTGTCTGTACAGTACAATTAGAAGGATGCATTATTAGAGAAGAAAGGTGAATCCTGTCGGTGCTGCCTCCTCTTCCGTGACTCAGGCACTCCAGGTCCGTTCCCATCCTGGTGCTGCCCGAGTGCTGCTGGCTGGGCACGGCCACGTGGCCAGGGAGCCACCTGCTCACCTGCAGCACTGTCACTCCCACTGAAGCTCTGTCCTGGCTGTGAACACAGCCTTTATCCTCAGAGGTTTTCACAGGAATGGAAGTAATAAATAAATTATTAACAGGAAAAACAGCTCTACTCGCACAGAATTGTTTCATGTTGTTAACCAGACTGAAAGCTACAAACTGTTGATAGTTTTGTTTAATAGGCATCTACAAGACGTGTTTTTATTGAAGTGCTTTGATATGTAAATAACACAAATTAAGGTAAAAACTATATGCTTGGCTAAGACTCAGCAAGTACAAGTGCAAGAAAGTTGAGACCCTTGACAGACAAGAATGATTTAATAACATAAATTAACAGAAATCTGTAACACCAGCTGTTTCTTGCCGTTTATACAGTTTTTTAAGACAGCAGGAAAGCAGCTAAGTCTTGGTTTCCGTGGCCCTTCTTCGTTGAGAAGGACCTGCAACCAAAAGCACACTTGGTGGATGAAACCTAAGGGAGTTTCAGTGTACCAGAGCTGTTCCTTGGAAACCATCCCAACTAAGCAGATGCGCTGTTGTCAGGATTCCAAACAAGTGGATCCTATTGAAAAGGATTTTCACAATATTAAAAATATGCTTCCCTCTGAGAAAGTTGTTGGTAGAGTAAAGAAAAGCTGTCATTATTTCTTACTGTGTTTCTGCTTTGGATCTCTGGGAAATTAAAACAACACAAAAATAACATATTTGCAGTTGAGCTGGAGAATGCATTTTCTGTTTATAGGATTTTGGACTGACAAAAAACAACTAAAGGAGCTAAGGCGAATAGAAGCAGTGTTTGAGCCCCAAAAGGATTCAGAGGAATACAGACCTGCTATGGATGCATGGCTGCAAGCAATGAAACACTCACCACACTGGTAGAAATTGGCACTTTAATTTTAGAAGAATTAAGACGGTTTAATTCATATTTTACAACATCTTGACATGAACAGGACAGTAAAAAACCATAACTGGAATTTGTGATGGTGTATTATAACTTGTGTGGTATTTCAGTTCCCCCCCTGCTGCTGGATTACTTACCCTACTGTAATGAAGCTTCCCATCATCCCTGTGGCAGCTGTGCTCCAGCTGCAGCATTTGTGTCCCTTCAGTGACCTCCTTTGGGTGGCCCAGCTGCTCAAATCCTACCGTGTACTGCACATGGGCTGTTTTAACTGGGATGGGTTTTCTACCGAGCAGCTCACCTCCCCTCAGAGCTTTAAAATCTAGGGTATGTTAATCATCAAGGAAGGGTAAAAGGCACATTTACTCCCCTAGGCATTGGTAAGAAACAAAATGATTGTTGGGGCTGGGTTGTGAGGAATTCAGTTGCATACAAAGACTTTGTTTTGGTAGTAGCCTGTTACTACCTTTTGGTTGACACTAGGCGCTGTGATCACATTATTTGTGCACTCAATCAAGATGAAATACAAAAGCAACTAGGCTTTCAATACTCCATTAAAAAAACCCAGGATTTTTGTAGCTGATACTTTGTAGCTAGCTTGTAGCTCAATTTTTAAAGAAAATTATAAAATTTTTGAAAATTTTAAAGACCAAAAGCAATTTAATCTGGTGTGGCCAGCACCAATACATTGCAACTAGTTCCAGATATGCTATCTAACTTGTATAAATCTGTACTGTTAGTATCTTCATGGCCATTTTTAAATCCTATTATTATTAACTAAAAGGGAGTAAAAAGTCTATTTTTGAAGCCATAAATTACTTATGTATTTTTTAAACAAATAAATTGTAATTAAAGAAATGTGTAGTTAATTATTCTTATATATTTGCTCATTTCTAATATTAAATTGTTGTAATTTTCTCAGGATTATGTGTAAATCAGCTTCCAAAATGTAAAATGATTAAACATTTTAATTTCAGAATAATATCAAGTTCAAGCTGTGGGTGATTTGTATTCCAGAGACACTGGAGATAAGAAATGTTTATAGATTTAACACCATTGAAAGAGAGCTAAAGAACTCTACTTCATTTTCTTGTGCTGATACACAGAAGATCAAATCATACACCATTTCCTCACTTTCCTTCAATCGTGTACCCTGAGTTAGAGCATCTCCTCTAGCTGTGTTCAGACTCCATCTCATTTACTTGTCAGCCCTAGCTTAACGTGCCTTTTTTCTTGTTCTTCTGTTACATTCTGCCCTTCAACCTGTGCTACATCTTGGCAATTTTCTTTTCTCTGGGTATCTTTCCAATTCTCCTTAACCTTCTTTAGTATGAGTCCTTAAATGAAGTGCAGAAGCAAGTGTGTCTGCTGATTCCTAGTAATATTCCAGGCTGTAGTGCCAAGACTCCAGTATGAAGTCCCTCGATGAGGTTCCCTCCACTCCCCCTGCTGTAAGGTAAGATTCTGCAGTTACAGGTTATGTGAAACAATTGCTTTGCTTTAACACCTAGATTCAGCTTGGGATTGTGCTCTGGCACCACAACGTCACTGCCAAAGAAAATGCTCATTAGCAAGAAGGTTCTCTCTCCAAGGCCAAGCAGAAAGGCTTGAAGTCTGGCACTCTGGGCAAAGTTTGTGCCTCAGTCACTGGTATTCTACGCTTTGTTCTTCGTGAGGGAGTTTAGTTTCGTCAACATCTGCCTGGGCAATGTCTATTGCCCTTTTGTTGAAGGCTCCTTGACTTAAGTTCTCTTGATAGCCTGGAGGTTTTGTTGGGCTGAGCAGGCAGTGTTGCAGTGCTCCCAGACAGAGCACTAATGGGAGTTGAACCTGATTCTGTTCAAATCACTCTGCTGAAGGCAACTCTGATGCTGCACCTTTATGTGGTGTCCTGTTCACCCTGGCACTGGCACAGCTAGAGAGAGAGAAGGTACCCAAGACATTAGTGCTTCCTCCAGGTGCTGTCCTAGAGGACACACTCTGGATAACCATTTTACCACTATCACTGTTTAATTTGAAGCAGGAATTTTAGCTGTTTTCCTTTCACTAGCCTCAAATCTACAGGAGAAAAACTCCACTACAAATTAAGGATGCGAAAAGGCCTTGGCATATTTATCTGCTGAACCTTTCAAATAGCCTGCAGAGTTGTGAGTTCTGTTGTGGAGAGGTTCAAAGTAGGGAGTAAGGCTCTGAAAGGGCGGTGTCTGAAAGTCTCCCAGGATAGAGCACCCTTTGGAGGTCAGAGCATTTGCCACAGCTTGTCACATGAAGTTGCCCAAAGACTGAGGAGACTGACTTTTGAAGAAATCTGGTTACTGATCAAAGCCTTTTCTGCTTATCTTTTACAAGAAAAATTGACTTTATTTTCCCAGGTAGTCTTTAATGTGATGATATCTAAAAGGATACCTATTTATTGATAATGGATGATAATGAAATAAGGTTTAGATACATTTTTACAGGTCCGTGGGGTTGTGTTACTGGACTGACAAAGAGTACAAAGGTGTGAGCCCCTCTTGAAACAAAGAGGTGAGAGTCCTGCAGGTGAGTTGGGAATGTGGCAGTGCTCTGACCCAGAAGGTGGGCAGTGTGTTAGTTTGAGGCTTTATGGGGAGTCAGGGCAGGTTCAGCAGGAGAAAGGGGTGGTAGTGGAGGGAGAATGTTTTGGGTTAATGTTTGTGCAGGTTATCACAGCAAGGGCTGTGGGCTGACAGGATAGCGCTAAAACTAGCAAATACCAAAAGTGATGCATTGTAAAAGGGGAAAGGGGGCATCTAGGAGGGATCTGACTCAATCTGACTGCCCAAGGGCCCAAGGTGGTGGTGTAAGTCTGGGACACCAGACAGGTTCCAGAGGGAGATGTGGGAGCTTCCTTGAGAGCAGGGCAGGCACAGCTGCTCAACCCACACCTTAGCGTGTCTAAAAAACCCAATTCTAAGGGTTTTTTTCAAGGCAGTCTTCATTCTGGGGTAAAATTGGGATTTGTGAGAGTTCTGAAAGATTGTGTATTGGTTTAGAATGTTACATCAGGAGTGTATTTACACTCATGCAAATTGGTCATTGTTTACCACCTTCAAACCCAACAGTGTGTGTATATATATATGTATACATATATGTATATATAGTTAGTCTGCAATTTGCTGTTGAAAGCAAATGCAAATTACAGCAGTGACCCATTTCTCTCCTTGGGGGTTAAAATGGTTATTTTTCATGTTCATAATCTGTTCCAGTATCTGACTTCAGCTCATCAGTGTTTCTTGCAAAAAAAAGTAAATAAACCAGCGAACCAAAAAGAGCCTAAGTGTCTTTATTGAGGCTGGGTTCAAGTGTTTGTTTAGCTGTGGTAACTAGTAATAGTGCAATAAACCAGTCAACCTGGTCGCTTCTTGGTTGTTTCCTTTCTGAAGGTAGTGTGTGCCCTCTGCACTTCTGTCAGGGCGTGTGTCATGTTAGTGGCTGTGGTTGTACCTGTTCGAGGGGGCTCCGGGAGAATACACAATAGTTGGCATATTTCTGTTGCTTTTGTGAATGTATCTTGCATAACACTGCTAATATTGATAAAAGATCTTGTTACATGTCGTGGAAGTGTTTTATAGAGATGTAAAGAAACTAAAACCACAATCTGCAAATTCCTAGGCACATGCAAGATTTTCAGTTGTAAACTGCCCCACTGAAGTAAATATAAAGGTCTTGTTTGCTAATACTTTCCTTAGACTGACATTCAGGAACTCGATTTTATAGGCTGAACCTGTTTTCTTGATGTTCCTTCCCTTCTTAGTGGACAGGATCAAAAATACGTCTTTCTAGAGTATTTAATGTTGTCTGTAATGCAAGAAAAACAAAAGTTTACCATGTTTAATCTAAGTATAATCTGCAAGGATCTAAAGCAATAAATAGTGTTTGTGTCCCCATAAATCTTGTTTTGCTCAGCTTGCTCAGTGACATTAAGCTGAAGTTGTGTTAGAGTAATGTGCAAAATGAGTAACCGCGTGCCTTGGATGTGTGCCTGGCTGCACTCGAGGAAGATGTAACAAATGTTGCATCGTTGCTTTGACTGGAAGTTGAGCCGAATTTTTTTTTTTTTTTTCTCCCAGGAGTGCGTTCCATTTATATGGTCTCTGTAAGAATATGTAACCCTGCTTTGCTGAAACGGTTTTTTAAAGCCGTAAGGAAATGTTGAAATCAATCACTTCTTAGGGCTTTTCTAAGGCGTCGAGCTGCGCCGCGGTTGTTGCGGCTGCGGGGCGGTCCCGGCAGCCTCTGCTCGCCGGGGGAGCGCGGAGCTGGGCCCGGGCCCGGTGCCGAGGCGGCCCTGGCCTCGTTCCGCCACCGCCGGACGTTCCTGCGGCGCCCGCGCCGCC
>WBMY01002937.1:1219259-1247212 GCA_013397315.1 Donacobius atricapilla
GGGAGGGCAGCGGCTGGGCTGCCGGCCCTGCCTTGCCCTGCCCAGTGCCGCTGGAACTTCGCGGCGGGGCCCTTCTCACCCGCGGCTCTTACCGGGAGAGGGTCAGCCCGGCACAGCAACAACAAAACTTCCCTGCCTGCCGCTTCCTGGGAGTTACAGGCCTGCCCGGGCTGCCAGCTGTACAGGGCTCAGCGGCAGAGGTGAGCCCAGGGTAAACAACGTCTGTTGGAGCCGAAAATACTAACAATAGGAGGAAAATACGGAATGAGGAAACTTCCTTGAAATGTGGAAGAAAACCGCAAATGAGAGCGTGCTCCCTCACTGAGTAAAGGGGGGATGCCGAGTTGTGTATCGCAGCTTATGCTGTTCTCCTCTGGAGAAAGGACTTTGGGTTTCATTTTCTCTGTAGATTCTTGATTTCACAGAGAAAGTGAATAGTTTTAATTGATATGGTATAGTATACTGGGTAAAAAAAATTTACAAATTATTTCTTGGTCAGTTTTCATAATTCTGAAAGCAGTTCAATTTTTTTTGACCATTAATGTGTTTCACAGTGACTTTTTTTTTCAACTTCTGTCAGTCATGTAGCTTTATTATGTTGACAGAAGAGAGTAAAATGTTGGAGGTTGTGTGGTGCTGTAACAAATTGCAACTTGATACAATCTGTGATTCAAAAATAATGTTATGCTGGTAAGAATGGATGCTGTTAAAAAAGAAATTAATAAATATTCTCTATTCCTTTACCCTTCCCAAATTAATTTTTGTCCTTTGATTATATTATATCCTGTCATAGACAAAAAAGGATCTGTATGAGTGGGGCAAAGACTGAGAGGACCATTGTTACACAGCAAATGCAGAACTGTATTTCACAGCCCATATTTATGCCAATATATACTGGTGTATACTCATTGGTGTTTTTTACACAGTGAAGTACTGAATTTTAGGAATTTCTGTTCAAAGTAACATGTAAGGTGTTAAATATAGCACTTTGAAAAAAATATGGAGGACTACGGAGAAGTTTGCATTATAGAAAAGAAAAAACTTGGCAGGAGTGGTGGTCAAGAGGAAAAAAAGGTCAAGTTCTCCTTTGAAAAGTTTCTTACTGTGAAGCGAGTCTAGTGCCTCTAGAACAGGTCAAATGATTTCGTTTACTAGGGGAAAAAATGAAAATTTTAATGAAATTATCTCATGGGTGAATTTAAGAGTGATCTTATATTAATGTGAAATTATTTGGCTTTCTTTTAACCACTTCCTTCGTCTTTTAACAAAAAGTCACTACCACAGCATAGCAAAAAGAACCCATTTGACTTGTTCTATCTTAATATAATTAATTTTACAGAAAACACACCAATGAGAGGAATGCTCTTATTTGCTGCAGAGAGTTCTGACTGGCGGCCTCACTTTACAAAGTGGGAAGGTAGAGTTTTCAGAGCAGCATCTTGGCAGCAGCTCTCTGGTGTACAAGGCACGGGCCAAGCAATCCAGCTGGGCAGCAGCAGGGCTGTGTGCAGGGGATGTCAATAGTGCCAGAGAATTCCTTATCTTTGTCTGCTCTTGTCTATGTTAGACAGCACTGTCGAGACCTCTGGTGCATCTGGACCCACTTCCTGAGCAGTTGTGAGCACCCTCCCAGTGAAGATCTTTCAGTGGCTTTGGCTAGAATTCTTATAGGTTTAGTGAAAAAACAGAGACCAAAACTCCAGTATTACATCCTCTTCAAGGGTATATGGTGTTACTTGGTTTAGATGTGCAGACCTTGTCACTGTGCCTTCGAAAACTAATGTGAATCTCTAAATACAATGTAAGAACAGTGGCTTCCATGGTATGGGGGAAAGCTGCTGCAGCCCACTCTATGTAGACAGAAATATTTAAATTTCTGCATCCTAATGTGGAGCAGTATGAGTTCTAGTTATAGCCACTCTATTTCAGTTCTTGGAATTGTATTTCTTCTAGTGTGCTACCTTAAAATAATGTTCTTTGGGCTATCTCTAATTAGTGATAATTTCTTAAATTGTTTCCTTTTTCATTCTTTGAGTGTAATGGTATAACACTTTCTCCGCTACCTTTCCAATTACATTTACTGTACATGACTCTTAATGCAGCAACAGTGAATCTTAAAATAGGGAAAATCAGCTGTCTGATCTGCTGCAAGGAAATACACTTGTGATTTTTTTTGTGCATAAAGCCAGGAAACCACTGGGATCAGATGGGTTTATCACAAACCTTCAGGTATTAGGTGAAAAACAATCCCAGTGTCTTGGTGTGGTAATAGTGCACATACCGTGGTGGAGCTGAGAGCACAAATGCCTGTGGCAGGATCTGAGAAAACCAGACATATGCAAGGAAATCCTGTAAAAGGTGCAAATGTGGTAGGGAGTGAGTGACAGTTTTATAACAACTTTCTGGATTGATTCTTCGTGTGTGCTTTGTAACATCCAGTATTAGGATGAAATTAATTCTTTTTCCCCCATTATTTGATTTGTAGACTATGACCCCTTTGCAAGAATCTGAGGCAGTCGTAAGTGATCTTACTTTCATAGTTTCCTTAAAGGAACTCCTTTGCTCCTTGGTCTGATTTCCTGTGTGCAGTGGTAGTTTCCAATAAAGGGCTTCAGAGACTGTTCAACCTTACTTTTATGCTTTTCAATATTTATAGCATAAAAATCAATCTAAGCAAGTCAAACTGCAGGCCTGCAATAGTTCAGTTTGCAAGACCATTATATATGTTAATACATTGTCATATACATTAGTGGAAGTGTAACAAAAGCACAGCTTTGTGGAATATCATGCTTCTAGTGAAATACAGAGCAGTAATTAAATGAGAAGGGATGAAGTTGGAAAATAATCCGAGGTCCAGCTATTCACTTAGTATTGTTGAAGAAACTCTTTGTCTTTCAGAACACGGTTTGCAAAATCCACAGCCTACTGTGAAGCCATTTTTGAGGATATTTGTGTTTACTTAAACCTGAAGTAACTTCTAGATTTATTTAGTGACTTTGTGAAAAATAGTGCTTTAGCCAGCTCATATCCAGTATTGGCTGTCACTGTGGAGCCTGGAAGCAAGCTGGGAAAAGATGAGTGTTTGCTTTTGTTAGTGTGCTTGGTTGTGCACTGCAGCAATTCAGGTATTGGCGCAGTTTCATTCTTTCTGACTTGATAATATTTAAAGAGAAGACAACTTGATTTTTGGTAACTTCCCAAATCATTTAAACATGAATTCTAGGAGTTTTTTTAGAGGTATCTTTGAAGGCAATTAACCAGATTTGTCACGGCACTGGGATCTTCCTGGCTTACAATCTTTAGGATATTTGACTGACATGAACAGCCAGGTTTTCCACAAAACTTCTGACCCTGCTGTTAGTTGGCATGACCTGTAGAAATAATCCACTTTATAAAGGTGATGTTGTTTTGCCTGGTTTTGTGTTATTTCAGTCAGTGGGATGTGCCCTGACCACCAAGTTTTACACAAGCAGTGGTCAGAGGAAGCAGTGATGGTAGCTGAGACTGTACTTCTGTTGCTCGATTCTTTAACGGTGAATGGAGTGCCTGTGTCCAAAACACGGAATTTTTGTTAATGTCTATAGACCAAAATCCATTTGTCAATGTAATTCTGGTCGTGCAGCCTAATTTATTTTTTTCCTGTGGAGCTCAGAGTACGCTCCTCTGTTTGGCAAGGCAGGTTTCTCCTGTTCCATCCAGTTCCTGTTGCTGCCAGATTTGTATTGGTTTGGGTGGGAATAGCAAATGATTCAGTTGTGGTTTACAACCTCTTTGAACTTTTGTTCAACAGAGTCCCTCACTGACCTCTGTTGGGTAACTATAACATCTGTATGGGAAGGTTAATTTGATAGGAATTTATAATCCATTTACCCATGGGTGGTGTAAGCAAATGTGTTCTGTGTGAATAAGGGACCATTTTCATTTACTGTTTTCTTATTGTAAATTTAAGGGGGGGAAAAAAAGAAAAATAAGATCAGAAAGAAATTGGCAGGTTGCAATAGGTACCCACTGTCTTTAAGGCTGTGAACTTTTAGTTGTATGGAGGAATTCTTCAAATTGGTAGCAGCTATTATAATGCTATTTGTGGGAATTAAAGCCAATGTATCAGTTGCTCATTAAGGCTTGTGAATGCCAATGCATTGACATACTGAAAGTCACTTGTGAACTGTAATGGTTATCCTAGAATGTATGGTGGTAACGTGACCAGTAATTGTGGATGAGATTAGAAACTGCAAGTGAAAGTGAACTTATGTCCTCAGAGTGAAATAAGAAACCTGTGTGTGCATGGGCTCTGCATTTCTTGGAAGGAAGGAGTTAGGTAACTTCCTTTTGTTATAAACTTGACCTTGAGATTTGAGAAATGTGAGAAATGTATTTCTGTTCTCTTAAAGGTGCAATTGGGTTATTGTAAACTTCAGTTTATTTAAAATTCAACTTACAACTGCAAATACATTCAAACATTTTTTAGATCAATGACTTCATACATACAACTGATACAATTTCAAGCTGTGTATTGATTTGGTGTAACAGCAGACTTCTGTTCTCTGTCAAAAGCAAATTATTCATCCTGTTTTTTGCTGTATAAGAAATTGAGGAGGCTGTGATCTGGAGACAAAAATATCCCCCTTCCTAATGGATTTTTGAGGCATGCACACACCCCAGTAAACTCTTCAAGAGCATGCAGTAGTCTTCATATGAACAGACCGTGTCCAACCTTTTGTCACATTTCAATCCATAAGTAAATTTTGAGGGATCATGAATGCTGTTTTCAGCAATGGACTCATGGTGTGGTTCTGAAAACCAGACTGAACTGATCAGTCAGTGATCAAATGTGAGGGTTCGTCCTGTCCTGTGCACAGGCCTGGGTGGCCCTTGGAGCTGTCAGGGGTGGCAGCATGTGGCAAAGTTTCTCCTACCCCCTTGCAGCCCCGCTGCTGGAATTCTGACAGTATTAAACTGAACTGGCTCACTGAGGATCAGGCAGGAATGGGAGCTCTTGAGAGTGTGCAGCATTGGGAAGGAGGGGAAAGTGGAAGTGGGTAAAAGTGGAAGATCCCTTTTAGCAATCTTAGCAGGGGTGGGAGCTCAGAGCAGTGCAATGTATTTCATGGGATTGTGCCCTTCAGGTATTTCTATGTGCTGTAATCAGTATTTGTGTGCATTACCAGAAAAATCCATTTTTGCCTTTGTACAAATTGCAATTGCTAAAGTATGAAATTCTTTGTAACCTTTACTCTTTGGTGAATACTGTCATAATCTTCAATCCATGCAAGAGTAGCGTTAAATGATGGCTTTAAACCAGAGCAAAGCTTCCAGCAAACTATAAGGAAAATGGAAGAAATAGCTACCAAGTCTTCATCATCAAGTTTTTTGTTGCAATATAATTTGGTGTTCTTTAATTAAACGCAAATGTAAAATTACCTTCAGTTCACTGGATGTTAAGATCCTTCCAACTATGAGGTGTAGCCAGAAGTATATCTCAACAGTGTGGTTAAACTTTTCCATATATGTGTCAATGCACTGATAATTGTGGAAATTTTGAAATCTCAAAATAAAATCTTACAAAACCAGATTAATATCTAGAGCATTCTGGGATGTATCATACAGTGTATGAGCTGGTGTTAGCAAGATGCTGGTGTCAAGTCTCAGTAGTCAAAAAGGAGCTGTTTTCAGCTGAGTCTGATTGAAGAGGAGCCAGTATATTCTTGGCAAGGCACAAAGACCATCTTACCAAGGTATTTTACAGTCATCACATCAATCACTAAATTTTTTGTCAATCCATTGTGAAAATGAAATTTCTTAAGGCAAAAATGTGTTTGTGAACATACATCGTGCGGTTTACTCTGAAAGGAAGTTGTACCTGCCTCTTACCACTGAAGCAGCAGACTCCCAAACGTGCTCTGTGTAGGAATCAGCTATGGGCTAGAAACCCAGTGAGAGAACAAAAAATCAGCTTACAGAATAGATTGTCAGCTTAAAAAAACCCTGCAGCTAAATTTCTATTAATTCCAGATTTATCTTGGTGGTGATAAAACTTGGCTATAAAACTCAAAAAGACATTTTGGATCATGCTTTAAGTGCTGCATGGATGTTACCCACTGTTCTGATGTCAGGCAAATGACGGTAAGCTGGTTTGGGGAATTAAAAGAGCTTTCAAAAGTTCCAGTGCTTGGAAATTTTTCCACATGTTTAATGCTAATTATTCCACATGTTCTCCTTATTTGGACAATAAGAGACATGCTTCACCTCGTTGATTTTGAAAGAAGCCATAAGTGCTGCCCCTATTCTTAAACATGTAGTTTACTGCTGGTACTGACATGGAGCATGTCCGAGAACATGCCTAAGAAACTGAGTCCCTTGAGGGAAGGAGCTTCCAGTTCCAGGTTGCTGGAATTGGGGACCCAGCACTGTCAGGACTGGACAGGCAGCAGAACGTGGGGGTCAGCAGTGCAGTTAAATGAATGGAGACTTTGAGCACTTTCAGCTGGGAGAGGCTTTGAATCCAGCTTTGGATTTTCTTCCTGTGAGCCACTCAGACCTGTCTTCATCCCTGGGATTCAGGATATTCAGTAGCCTCCATCAGCAGTGCTTTTGCTAGTCATGTATTCATGTACAGTCATATAAAATGTACCTTGGTAGTAATGCAATAGGTACAGCAGTGAGGAAATACAGCACATAGTGGGAGTAATGGGGATACAGCATTTGGGATTGAGTCCAAGAGTTCCGAATGGGATCCAATTCATTCGTTGCTTCAGTATTTGCTACCTGAAGCCCTTGAGGGGAGATTTGCTTTTAGCAAACCACACAGGTTGGTGGTTCTCCCTCATGGAGCTGAAGTGCTGCTGTTCATAATCACTGAACTTGCAGAAATGCCTCATCCATTTTTCCAGGTTCTTTGTGCTGTATAAACTTGAGTCATAATTACTGCTGTTGCCAGGAGGTGTCAGTTAATTTTTTCTAATGATATTTTGCTCGATCATAACCACATGATGAGATCTACAATTTCAAATTAGGTTCAGGTAGTTTTATCTTTCATTTGCATCTTGGTTTAAAGCAGTCATCCTCATTTCCTTTTTGTGTCATATAGTTAGGAGAACTGCTGTACTTTGGATTCATCAGCTGCAGCCTTTTAAGTCAAAGTCATTAAACAATGACACTTTCAAACTGAATACTCTTGTCAAATTATTTTATTTTGTAGAAATAAAATAATATCATTCAGTGGTCAAGGCACTTAGATTTCCTTTGTTCAGTCTCTCTAATCACCTTGTCCATTATCTACTAGGACTTTTTTGAAGGCATACAGTTGCTCACAGTAAAAGCTGGAAGAATAATTTGTTATACCTGCCAGACCTTTATCATACATGTCATGGTGGGAGTTCCTTTCAAATGCTTCCTTAGAGCTACTTTCTATTGTTATTTTCAGAATAAATTTACTGTATGACAGCTGAAGGTGGTGACTTATTTCTTATCCTGTGTGACTTGTTGAATAAATAACTTGGTTGGCTTTTTTGAAGCGCTTCATTGAGCGACAACCTGGATGTTATATGGCATTCCTGTCTTGTTTTTTTTTAATCTCAGTTTTTTCAAAAAGGAGTTAGATATTGAAACATTTTTTAGGAATAAGCTGGAGAAACACTTCCTGAGAGCAGGTAGATTTCTGATAAGTACTTAATAATTTTGAAATTTTATTGATCTGAAAACTGAGACATACTGAAGCAGCATATGTGTAACAGGTGGTCTAAGCCATGTAGATGCTGTGCATAAATTAGTGGTTTAAATCTGAGTCTGTACTGATTAATATGGAGCCTTTTTGTTACTGCAGTCTTCTGAAATCAGTCTTGTAATAGTTGAAAGTTAGTACTATGGAGAGTATAAATTGCTTTCTTGTGGAAAGGCTGGTGTTATACATGTTTCTTTTTCTTGGAACTCATCACACTTTCCTGTTAGCTGGCCCAGTTACCTGGAATAATTTTCACTTTGCAATACTGTTTGTCAAGTAAATGAAAAGAATGCTCCTTAGTGATGAAAAAAATTACTCTAGTATACTAAAATATCTCTTTTTTATTTTTAATGTCTTCCATAAAGAGGACATATCATAACAATTTAGGTGATTGCCCAATAGTTGTCTTCATTTGTAGATGTTTAGTACTGATGTATTGTTACATAAATGACACTTTCTGTTGGGAACTGGCCTCTGGCACTGAGGAGGATCTTTACGTGGTGCAGGTCTAGGTGAAGGTATGACTTGAAGTATGGATAAAATTTTAGAAGAGAAACCAGTTTGGTAAAGCAGGGAATGGGCTTTTATGTTGTCTTAGATGAGTAATTTAAAAATGAGACTTTGGACAATAGAAAATAAACGTCAGGAGGAATGCAGTGTTATTCTGCAGATAACTGTTTTCTGTTTTGCACTGTTTGTTGCAGTGGGATTCAGCTTCGGAATCACCAAAACTTCAGAATAGAGCTGGCTTTTAACTTGTAGCGAGAATAGGTGCAGGTGAAACTCCTGTACTGTTTTGCTGTAACTGGAGCTTGATTACCTGGGCTTTTGTAAATTTAATGCTCAAAACTGGCTTTTTAATGTCAGTGGCATAAGTGATTAGGAAGTATGTTCTAGAAGAAACCACAACTCAGAGTTTACAAAGTCAGTTTGGTTGGCTCTTTGTACCGTACAAT
This sequence comes from Donacobius atricapilla, assembly GCA_013397315.1. Classification (NCBI taxonomy): domain Eukaryota; kingdom Metazoa; phylum Chordata; class Aves; order Passeriformes; family Mimidae; genus Donacobius; species Donacobius atricapilla. The sequence continues at coordinate 1,227,936 of WBMY01002937.1, forward strand.
ATATGACCAAAAGACAAATTTAAGGGAGTGGATTATAAACCAAGGCTTAGTTTATGAAGGGGCAAACATAGTTCAAATAAAGCAATCTTTGTGTCTCATGTGCTCTGGCCTCTGAACCTTTCTTTATGCAGCTTCGTTTCAGTAGAAATCAGCTAAAGAAGAAAAAAGGTTGAGTTTTATGTTTTTCTGTCTGTGTGGTGCAAGCACATGCAACAACTGGGGATGAAGAAAATCTCCATTTTGAGGCCATCTGTGTCGGTTCTTTTGTCTGAACCTGACAAGAGGTCATGGCAGATGGTGGGGTCACAAAGTCTGGCTTCTGGGGCTTGACAAAATGTGTTCATAAAGCTGGAAGAATACCAACTGTTCATACTGGCTGGAGAGCATTGTGGCAAAGGACTGTAATAGTTTATGGACAATGCCTTCTGGATCACTAAGCTTGACGGCAAATAATTTGTCAAAGATGAATATAGTTTGCTTATCTGTAAATGAGTTAAAACTGCTTAGCAATTATCTTCTTAACTACATTTTATTTGAGTGAATTACTTTTAAAGCCTCTTAAAGAAAGAGAGGGAGGTCAGACTGCAACATGAATTTTGGCCAGAGCTCTGGATGATGTATTTGGAGAGTTTGTCTGCAAGGGTCAGAAATGTCGAAAAAGAACAGGCACAGAGATCATAATTTTCAGAGGCATTGCAAGGATTCAGTATTTGCTCTTTGCCATGACCTCTGTAGTTTTGTGGCTTCAGGTTACAGGATTACTACCAGATCCAGTGGCCCCTTTCCCCAGGGCAGCAGTAGATAGCTCTTCATAGTATCTTCTCTGAAGCCAGAGAAAAATTGGTATTATTTTCTTGAATGTTTTGTGGTGAAACTAAAATGTACAAATTTTCACAGGAGAATGTCTTAGTAGAACTGTTTGGTGTTCACATGCTGGAGTAACTTAATTATGCTTGATTATGGCTGCAATAAAGGGAATCACTAAGGAAGATAAGTACAACTGAGTCAACAGGAAGTGGAGGACATCTCTACCTTGAATAAAATGGTTTTCCACTAACAGTTTAATTGATACGATGTCTCAATAAACCAAAAGAATGTCTAGAAACAACCTAGAATTTAAAATTCTCCTGGGTTATCCAGGACTACTCAAACAGTGATGTGATGGGATGTGATGGTAGTGTTCCTCATTACTTACACACACTACTGAAACAACCGCTGGCGCTATCCTGAAGGGACATGAAGACACTGGCCATTCTCAAACTTCACATGGGTTAAATACAGGGGAAATGGCATGAATTGCACCCTGCTTTTGTAGCTGATGAGTTCTGCTGTAAATGGTCGTGACTCTTCTTTGAGAAGTAGTTTAGGTATCTTCCTAATTTTATGGAGTTGATTCCACACTTCAAAGTGTGAACAGTTCTCTCTCCATTATTCATGCAAATGCAGTTCAAATATCTTTTGTAGTCCATTTTTCAACTGCGAGTAGTACTTTTAAAGTATCTTTTTCCAGGTACCTAAACACTTTGTTAAGTTAATTGTATCTTTAAAATGGTTTGTGCTGACAGCGTTGATTTGTAACTTTCTGTTTTCTGTAAGACTTCTGGAAACTTTCATTTAAAAACTAAGTCACTTGAAACTATTTTTTGGTATACCAAAATTTTTTGTCTTTTCCTGGAATTCCTATAACTCTTAACTACACGGGTTTAATAAAAAAGCATGAAAATACTTAAAAGATGAGTTAGAGCTGAATAGTTTTTTCTTGCATGTTTCCTAAAATTTCTAATGTTTTCTGTATGTACACATTTCATTAAAAGCCTTCTCTGTTGTTAGTGGCTAAAGAGACAGTGCAGAGAAGTAATTCATTTCCCTTTTTAAAGGCAATCTGCATTAAATACAGAAGATTGCATGGTCTTAATTACAAAACTTCAGTAGAAATGTAACATGACTTTGCTAGCACATTTATGTAGTCAGGCCTTTATGTAAGTTGGGCCTTTGTATTCCATCTCTGCCTGTTCCAAGCAGTCAGCATTTTTAGTATCTCTGCAGAACCTGACTATTGTGGTGATTATTTTATCAGAAGCTTGGGTTTCAGCTAAGGTATTTCATTAACTTTTTTACAGGATGTTCATCTTAAAGATTCTGTGAAGATGAAAAGGGATATCTTATGGCTTTATGAAATATAAAGCAATACTGTCTGACATGACGGCAAAAAATGTAAGTATAACTCTTCAACATGTTACTTTCCATATTGGCATTCTGCCAGTCACTTCTGACTTTCAGAATTGTGTGGACAAATATAAGAAATCAATCAAAAAGACCTTCAAATTCAGAAATCTTGTCTGATACTTGTATACTGCAAATATGTACTCCATTATCTGCTGCAGTATTTGGATAAATTTAAACTGGTTAGAAGCTCTTTAAGCATATGGAGTTTACTCAGCTGTGGGTCAAGTTGATTACTGAGGCAATGCTTTATGCTGTTTTCATATTGATCCTTGCCGGTCCTTTCCAACTTGAGATAGTCTGTGAATCTGTGATTCCTCTAACATTTCTTCAAACTTACGTGAAAGCTGCACATTTTCTTCAGTCTTCTCATCTTTGCACCTCTTAAATCCTTCTGAGTCTCAGATCTCAAGAAAGTATAGAAAGACTGCATATTATTTTGCTACTGTTGGTGCACTCTTGGTTTCTAGAACACTGTGAAGGCCGCCTCATTTCTTTGCTTGCTCATTAACCAGCCTGTAGTGGTGTCTCAAGGCTCTATATTTGACTCCTCTATCCCGAGTTCTGAGGAAGCTTACGAAAAGTCTTAACATCCTGACCTTAATTTTCTGCCTAATTAGCTGTGCTTCTTGAGGTACACAGCTTGTATAGAGAACAGTTCTGATTAATCCTGGTGATCAGTGAATTGAGTGCAACTTTGGGCCCTGGGCAGTTTGCCTGTTGACTGCCTTTGACAGGACATCCTGTGTTCTAGTCAAATCTGAGTGGGTTTAGGAACCAACACCACCAAAGTGCCCCACTATAAGAGTGCAGGTAGCCTAGTTTTGTATTTTGTTCAGTAACTGTAAAAACTTTTGTGCATGTTGGGTTAGATTGGCGCCAATGACATAGTTTGGTTAAATTAATTCTCAAGTGTTGGAAAATTTTATTGGCTTTATTAATAGCTTCATTTGGTGTGTAGATCCAGGCTTTGAGGTGTCTTACATCCCACTTTTTGATTCAAGCTTACCAAGACATAAAATAAACTGATGTGTATATTCAAAGCCCTTTGCTTATTATTTCATAGGTCATGTTCAACTCTGGTACAAATAAGTAATTCTACTGCTGTGTGTAGGACAGCTGCACAAATCCAGGTCATTTGTGGCTTTGACCTTTTGTTCGATGCAGTCAAAGGATAAATACCAATCCCAATAAAATCCATGGAGTGTTGTGTAATAGTCATACAGTGGTGTGGTTGGAAGGGATTTCAGGAGGCCATCTACTCTGATGCTTTGTGTAAAGCTCTTCGACACTGGAACCCAGTTGCTTGGTGCTTTGTTCAGAGCTCCATCAGGGCTTTGGGTTTTGAAAATCTTCGAGGACAGACGTGACAGTCAGTTTGGGTAACCTACTCTTGTGCTGAATACAGAATTATAGTTTTGTTGGTTACTTCAGCATAATGCTATGGTTACTTTAGAGAAGAAATGTTTTATTGGTATGCATGCTTTGAAATGTTGCATATCAAACTCATGCAAACCTAGTCAGGTACCTAATATTTATGGGTTTCTTTTTTAAAAAGTCAGCTACTGTGGTGCAGATTTCATGTTTATCTGTTCATATGGCAGTCATATGCTTTGTGTCCTTATTGGTAGCACTTTTTAGGGTTTTCCCCACCTTGGTTACTCAGAATTGCACACTCAGGGCAGTAGGGTCAGCTCTGGTGTTTCCTGATGCTGTTAGGAGGCAATAATGCTTCTGAATTTGCGGAGTTGCAGGGCTTAGATTCTGTATGTGCCTGGGGGTTTCTGCAGCTCCAAACCTGTTTCAAATGTAAGGTTACTATTTGTTACAGTGTCAGAAATGATTCAGTGATCTGCAGAGTGAGTTGAGCGAGAGAGCTTCTTTGTGAGAACACTTCCATCATTTTCCTTTATATTGAAGCATCAAGGAAAGGAAGTTTTAAAGTACTGGAATTTGGACGTCTTCCAGGAAACTCTTGAAGGGCATGTATCTTCTGTTAAATGCGCACAGCAGGAAGCTGCCCCCTCTGCATCCTGCAGTCACTGCCCTCAGCTGGGCATGTCTGTGCTCCTGCTGCATCACAGCCCCATGCAGTGAGCTATGGCTGGAATGGCTTTTCACCTTGCAAGAAGCTGTGTTGAACAAATCTTCTGTCCAAGGCAGCTTATGCTTCAAGCACATGCCAGAATGTTCCCGGAGATTGGATGTGTATGCAGGATGAAGAACCTTCCCCATCTGTTTTTCCTTCCTAACCCTTTGAGTGTGTGGCGGGAAAACTATCCAGGCTGGGTTCACTGCTCATTTTCTTTAAATGCAGGACCCTTTCTGTATCTGCTTCTGGAATATGGTTTGTGAATAATTTGACCTTAGAAAACTAATCCAACCAAAAAAGCTATGAATAAGAAAATGCTGAATAAAAGTTACAGAAAAGAGATGTTTATGTGCTTACCTATACATTGTACCCAAATGTAATTCAAATCACCCTATCCAAACTGGGTTATTTCATTCTTTACTTGTATGTGAAAATGTGTTTTTTCTTGCCTGTTTTGTATTTCCTTTCCCATTGGTCCTTCAGGTAAAAGGACACCAAAGCAGTATGAAAAAATGGAAAAAACAAGAGCAAATACTCTTGGTAACTTTAGTTTTGTTTACTCAAACAAATTTTTACTTTCAGCACTCAAACAAATGAGTGATATAACTTTAGCAGGTTTTTTGAATAAAACTGTTAGTTTTGACTGTGAAGTTATTTGTCAGTGCTTCTCAGAGGATGGCTGTCTTGCCATAGATAAGGTTAGTTAAATGGCTGTGATATTCTCCTTTCACATGTCAGCATGGAAGAAAGTTTAACTGCTGAGGTTGGTCACGGAGACTTGCCCAGCTGAGCAGTAGAGAAGGCTGGCCTACGAGGCAAGCTGCAAGAGCTGCTTGTGGCACTTGGCCCCATCCAAGACTCTGGCTGTGACTTTTTTTTCTTTCCCCTCACCCTGTTTGGAAACTTAATCACCTAACAGAAAAGACAAACAAACCTCAAAGATATTTAGTAGTCTGAAAAGGCCTGCCAAGTCCTTTCTTCATCTTCCATCATGGCTGGATTCCTTGTACAGCAGATGAACCAGAAGCAGGAGCCCAGCTCCTGCCATCCCCAGTAATCCAGACACTCTGGGCCAGTGTTATAAACTAGAAATACCACACCAGCAGTACAGAAAGTAACAGATGATAGCAGTTAACATTGGATTGTTTGCTGGTTTCACCTTAGGTGTTGTTACAGTACAAGATTCCCAAAAGCAGTGTGTGGTCTGTCTCTGATAAGAACATGGCCTGGAACCTCTTGAACACTGAGATGGAATCCTATAAAGGTCTTGCTGTGCCGCAGTAGCGTAATGTTGCATCACACATTGCTTCTTCTGAGGGCTTCGTTAGGATCATTTTCTGCAAGAGAAACAAATTCCTTTAGAACTGCCACATTTCTCACTTCAGTTCTCATGAAATTCAAGTTTGTTTTCAAGCTCTTCTAAACTTAGATATAAGGATTAGAAAACTGAGAAAAGTGCTGCTCTTTATAAATACTACTAAGACCATTGTAATGAAAACAACGTATTTCTGTGCAAACTGAAGTTCTGTCATTTTGTGTCATTTGGATCACTGAAGTACAACATACACACAAAAAATCTCTCAAGTACTTTGTTGCATTTCCTTCTAAATCTTTCAGAGAATTAAATGTAAAAGTTAGAATTTTCATTCTACACTTTATATGTATGTCACCTTCAGTGTTTGATTAAAAAACTGATCTGAATTCATAGGGAAATGTACAGTTGTAGATCTAGAGCTGAACGTTCAATTGTGAACAAATTTCAGTGCTGTCTTTGAAGATGTTCCTTGTAGTCATTTCTCTTGGAATGAGTTGAGGCCCATAATCTAACATGGTATTTATCCCTGTGGACCTCTTCTTTCCCTGAATTTAAAATTTCTCCCATTTGTGTTGTTCTAGTTGCTGCAGAGGCAGGCAGGGGTCCTGGGAGAAGCTGACACTGTTGTTTGTGTGAAGGCAGCAGAGGTGTGAGCCAGCAGTGCAGCCTCTTCCCCTTGGCTGGCACTGGAATGGCCTTGCAGTGCTTTTACACTGCCCTTTGCACCCGTGCCAGCCTCGGGTTAAACATCTCAAGAACTCATCCTCAGTGTAAGGAGCCGCAGTGGCCTCTTAGCACACGAGTCTTCCTTGTGCCCAAGCACAAGAGATCCTGGCGCGCTGCTCTTTTCCCTATGGATTTGCTACCAAACCATGCTAAGGAGATGTTTTGCTTTGTTTTTGTCTTCCTCCCTTTGCCCTACTCCAATCTGGGCATTCCTGCTCGGGCCCTCCCCAGCCCTGCTGCATTGCTGCTGCACCGCTGCCACCTGCTGGGACACAGCCTGGGAGTGGAGGGAGAATGGGACACCCCTCTTGGGACACAGCCTCTGGGGACAGCGCAACAGCCCGAGCACCCAAGGGTGCAGCAGGGTCGTGCTGGGTGTGCTGCAAGGGCAGGGAAGAGCCAGGCCCATACTGACAGTGGCGGAGATAAACTGAGGAGCTGCTCTGAGCCTCTCGAAGGGCTTGTTTGTAGAAGCACATAACTGAGCTCACTGGGCAGTGTTCTACAGAGTAGTGCAGAAACAGTTGATCTTCTTACTTGTCTCCTGATGGGGAAAAAAATCTTAGTAGAAGTATTTTCAAGAGTCTGTCACAACACTATGTGCAGATTTTTCCCTGCAAAAATTATTTGCTGAATACAAGGTCTCTAATCAGAATTGGGAAACTGAAATGCTTATAGTAGATATCCTTTTGTCTTGTGTCATTTATTTTAGTCAAGTTGCTACTGTTTACCTAAAATTAAATGATGCTCCAACTTGAGTGTATTAAAATTCTTCAACTGGCCCTAGCATAGGTTCAATTGTTGCTACATACATCTGTAAAACTAAGCAAAATGTTTGATCCTTCATCATATAATTGCCTTCTTTTAACTTGGATAGCAGAACCCTTTGTCCTGATGATTTACGGAAGTACTCAAATTTTATAATATTTTAAAAAGAGGTTCAGATATGAGGGACTTCCCATCTCTTCCCTTTTGGATGATCCAGGAGCTGTGATCTTGTGTTTTTCTGTACAAACTACACCTTCCTATGCTTTATGTGCATGCCATGAGTTGCACTATTCTGTATCATATTTAAGTTTTCCATGTCTTCAGTAACTTACCCTCAGTAAATCAGTGTCTCTCTGAAGACTAGGGAATGTATTTAGAATGCACTAATAGTCACATCTCAGACCTGTAGACTGTGCAGCTTAGTAGTGGCATGGCAGTCCTGGAGATGGACAGATTTCTGCTGTGTTACTGAAGCCTGCTGCACCCTTTGACTTGGAGGGGACAGTGCCTTACACCATAATAGCCAGAATGGGCAGCTTGGGTCATATGTAGTACATGGTCAGAATATTCAGGGTGTTTTTTAGGTAACAACTTAGTTAAAAGTAGAGTTTGTCTTCATATATACATAGTAAATATCACAGGTACCTTGTCTTGAGTCTCATGCTCTTGTTGGACTCTACTGTCCCTAGGATTATGGTGTTTCATAATGCAGAAAGTTGCTTTCATAGTATTATTAGTTGCATATTAGAAAACATAGAATGGTTTATCATATTTTAAGACTTCAAAAATGTTTTGTTCAGGTTGGTGTGACTTCCACAAATGGAGACTTGAAAGGATTTATAGATCAGAACCAGAGTCCAACAAAAGGTAAGAGAATTCTATACAATACATACATTAAGATTTATTTCACTGCATATGGTTGATTCACATTTGGGATACTCAGAATTTAAATGTTCAAAATATATTTCATACATCCCCACCAGTAGTTGTTTAATACCAACATGTAAACGTCAGTAGCAAAGGTGGGAAGGTCTTCAGAATTTCAGAGGGGAAAAGGTGTAGTAAAAATAGTAAGAGGATAAAATAAGCCCTTATTTTCATTCCTTGATGGTGGATAATATGCTGAATTTCCTGATTTCTACCCCACCCTTAAAGTTCCCTGATTCTGCTGTAGTCAGGAAGACAGTGAAGGCTAAGCATGGTGTCATACTTCTAAATGCTCTGCACAATTTATCATAATTATATTTTGTCCTATCCTGTTTTATCTTAGCACTTCTAGATCAATCACTTTTGACTCAAAAACGATTTATGATCAGTCATAGCAGACGTGGTATTCCAGTAAAATAAACCCCTTATTTATATTAGAAAACTCAAGGATTTTCAGTTCAGGAAACATTTCAATCAACCTTTTTAAGTAAATACTGATTGGCTGTTATCCACTGCAATAAACCAGTGCATGTAGTTGCAGGAAGGCTGATTTTTGGCTCATGCCACCAAACCTAAGAGAAAATGAGACAGTCTAAAAAGAAAATGGCTGGAGCTACAGTATCTTCCTAGTTTTCTAAACTTTGCAGAACATGACAGACTGGTGGAGGCCTTTGAGAATTATTTATTGCACATTGGTGAGATAATTGCCCTTTGTGCTATATTGTTTTGTGATTATTGTGTTGTGATGCTAAGGAAGAAGACTAAGTGCAACATTTTCAAATAATTTCTGAAACAAGCAATTGATTTATCCAGAAAATAACTGAATAACATTATAAAGTATGGGTCATTACTGTTAGGAATATCCCAGTGACCCATATCCCACTCTTTATCAGATTTTGCTTCTGGGATGATGGATGCATTATTACCTCCATTTTTGTATATTTTATAAAATGTTATTATCTAATGGGGTTTTCTTTAACCTTGCAGTATAATTAGAAATTGTTGCCATCTCTATTGAAATAAAAGAGCTTGTTCACAATGGATTACTCTTCTTAGAACATCAAATATTCCATAAAAGCTGGGGAAACTTACACAGATACAGCCAGTATCTAACCTGTCTCTTGCTTTCAGTCTAAGGTATCCTTTACTCACTTCTTTCAGTGTGTCCACTGTTGAACTCTGGAAATTAAGGAGGGGGGAAAAACTCCAAACAGGCATTCAGATCCACTGTCTCTTAACAGGGCTTTGTGAGCTTCCTAGTGAAGGCAGTTTGGTTTGTTTTGCTGGGGTTTTTTTTTAGTATACTTTATTTGAATTAAATAATTTTCTACAGTAAAAATAAAGGCATTTATTGTTGCATATCTAGGCCTATTTATGATGAGCCTTCATAGTATTCTTAGGCTGAAGCATGATGGATTTATGATCTGTTCAAGAGCAAAGGAGAGATGCCATTTGCTCTAATGAAGACCTTCTAGAAAGCATCAGATTTCAAGGGCTAGAAATGTTTGCTTAAAAGAAGTTGCATTTTTCTTTTCTTTCCAAAAAGATATTTGTGGTGTGTGTTTATTTGCCTCTAGCACAAACAGTATTGCATTAATAGAACACTTCAGATCCCGTGCTGAACCTTGAGCACATAGAAAATTCCTTGCAAAATGTCTTCCTTTTTATTAATGAACCCTGATCTTTTATTTTTCTACAAAATCTGTTGTGAAATTCTAGGTTTCCTGGGTCTAATTTTGAAAGATGCTGTTCTGCTCCAGGTGAGCCACTGCCCTGTCCCTTTGCCTGGCAGCAGCAGCCTGGCTCTGTGAGGAGGCTCTTTGACTGCACTACGATGTCTTGGGACACCAAGTCAGCTGTTGCTGTCTCTGTGCTCACACAGATGCTGCAGGCTCCTTCCACAGCTTCACCACCACGAGATAATCCTTGTGTAGGGGAACCGTTCTGTCTTTGTCTCACTAAAAATGCCTAATCAAAGTAGCTGATCACGTGACCCTTGCATGTCAAAATGGATTTCTCTGCTTTTCTTCTGTTCACAGGCTCAGTCTTCAAAATCTCCTTTCTCGGCAAGTTTTTCCCCTGAGCCATCTGAGGGAGTTACTCTGTTGCCCCCATTGCAGTGTTTGTTCGATCAGGCTCCATTTATCTTGCCCGTCATTGCCTTTAGTGTCCTTTACCTTTAGGGTCCATGCACAGCCTCTGGGTGATTTCCTGGTGTGTTTTGCAACAGAAGTTAATGCTCACAGACTGCTTAGGTACTGCAATTTGATCTCTAGGTCTTAGAGTACTGCTGTGACACTTCTGCTGATTTTTAAGTCTGAATTAATGTTTCTAACTAGGTTGACAGGTTGTTTTATTTGGGGGTTCAATTTTCTATTATAGCTTGTTTCCTGTGTTTGTTAGTGAATATTGTCATCTTCCTGCTGCAGCTTTTTTTCATTCAGGCTTTTTAGAATACTTTCAGCATTTATGTTTTTATTCCTTGTGTAGATGATGTCTAGGGGAAAAAACATTGCTAATACCCAGTGTATCTAAATGCAATGCAAATTGTCTAAGGAATTTGCTGTTTTAAATGTGATGATTGCAGAATCAAAGCATATACATCCAAATTTGTAATCCTCATAAAAAGACTTGCTGCCTAATTCTGAAGGGAAACAGATTTTTTTCCTACATGTGCCTAGAAGAAATTTCACAGTGCTCAGCAGACCATCAACTTAAGTGCTGTTCACCTTGTTTAGTGAACAGTTCTAGTTCAACACACAACTCACTTCCCTACATGTGTTGCCTTTATCTCATAGGTAAAGGCTCTTTTGGCTAAAAGCCCCTCCCTTTGGAGCTTGTTTCTTCTGCTTGCAATGAACACTCATTGCATCTGAGAGGGAATGCCACATGCAGATGGCTTTTGACTAATGGCCATGTACTCACCTAATGCCACGGACTGCTTGTGCAAGGACCACCATTGGGTAAAATATTCTGGTAGCCCATGCAGCACTGTCAGGATATCTCCTCTCTGAAAGTCCTTTTCACTTGGTCTTTGACATAGTAGAGTAGTATTGTTGCAGTCAAGATTGTTCAGCTGTGACAGGATGGGCTGGGCGAGCTGCATTTCCTTACCTGTAATTACTAGTGATTGGAATGATTCCTGTAGGAGACGTGCATTTTAATTTTCCCAGACAGAAGAAAATGGCTCTGATTCTCATTGTTTAGTAAATCAATATTCTCGGGTTGCTGAATGGAAAAGAGATGCTTCCTCCCAAGTTTTGGAGAGCACAGACGGCTATTTGTAGCCTTGGGGGGTAGACCTGTATGTATATGCCAGGTATTCTCCTAGTTTTCCATCATGGATTGTGCCTGTTGGGAGATAACTCCTGGGGAGGACCCATGCTAACAAGACTGATGTGCTCCTGAGTGTCAACAGAACTTTGATGTCCAGTAAGGTTGACTGACAGGAACTAAGGAACTGCATCCATCATGCAGGCAAAATCCTGATTTAAGTGGCAAAATGTCTTTGTGGAGTTGACCTATTTCGTTAAAATGATTCAATAAAATAGTTCAAGCTGGTCCTTAAACAGGTGTAATTAGATTTGTGAATGAGTTGGAAAGTGGCAGCTCTACCTTTGGTTTGGGGTAATTGTCAGCTGTTGATGAATTCAACCAGACGTAATGTAGAGTTCATGATAAAAAAGTTGCAGGTGTAACCGTGAGGATTTAAAAGTTAATCTGTTTGGGAGACGCTCCCAGTCACTAAGTTAGATGTTTGAAGTTTTGTAATCCTGTTCACATCTCTTACAACAATGGAAAATCAAGCCGTTCTTCTGCTGATTCCAAGCAGAGGGTGTGTCTGTGTTAGCCCTAGCCCCATAAAACCACCCCCTGCCCCTCTGCCTGTGCAGGGATGTGTGCCGCTTGCAGGGCTCCGTGCCAGCTCAGAGAGACCCCGGGCTCCCTGAGCTGTTGGAGTTGTTCCCTGGGTGTGAAACCCTGTGATAAAATCAAGATTTGCAATCAGAGATCACTTGAAAGCTCACGTTAGTGGTCAGTGAGTCGTCATCAATCGTTCAGTTAGTGGGAACCGCCGTGGCCGAGCCGCAGAGCGGGCCTGGCGGCTGGAACGGCCCGGGTCAGTCCCGGGATACAGAGCGGGCCTGGCGGCTGGAACGGCCCGGGTACATCCCGGGTACCGGCCTGGATGTGTGCACGGGGGAAGGAGAGGCTGCCATGGGGCAAGTGGGACTGGCTATATTTTCTGCTGCTGGGGCCATAGGTACAGGATTCTTTTCTTAAAATGTGTAATGTAGACTCTCACAATGGTTTTGAGGAATTCTGCTGTCCTTAGTTAATACTTCTTTGTTTCTGTATTCCCAGTTCCTATGGGTTTACATGTTCTCTGTTTACTGCTGTGGGGGGAAAAGGGAGTCCAGCCACACAGCACCAGACTTGCAACAGGCTCCATGAAGGGAGCAGCCATTAATCATAATTGTAGAGAGCTTGCATTGGGTGGAAATCTTCACTTCTAATACAACTTCACAATGAATGCTTTTTCTATGCATCTTTCTATTACACAGTACCTATCTTCTACTAAGTCCTGCTGGGGCTGGTGTTTTAAAAACTTAGTGCACCGGGCTGCTGTAGTAGAAGTACTTCATTGTATGCTTGAAGAGATCTGCTAAAATGACCAAGACATCAGAAGCAGTTATCCATGGGCCTGTGCCTGGTACTTTCAGATTCATACAGCTGCTAACTCCTGTGGATTTGTCTTAAATTGAACAGCATAAGACCGAAATTGTACTGTTCTGTGTAAGCCTGAAGTCTATTGAAAAACTCTCTGTCCCATTTTATTTTTTCTTTTCTACAGATCTCTTTGATGTCATCTCTATGGAATTTTTAAAGTTAGGCTTGTAGCCCAGTATTTTTGTGCAATGCACAAATAACAAAATGTACCAAGAAAATACTTGCATACTAATAATATAACAATCCATTTTTCTAGATGCTTTTATAATACTGATCTTAGAGATCAGTCTTGGTGTAATAGAGGATCCTGAGGACACATCACATATGTTATTGCAAAATATCCTCATGGGCTGTTAATATCTCACAGCTCTGAGCTGGGGTTTTTGTCATCATCATCAAGCTGTAGGTTGTATTATTAAAAATGGCTGTTCATTGAGACACTTTTAGAAAGGGAACATTTGTTTAGAGCTCTGAATATGAAATCCAAATTACCAACACTTCCTTGGTGTTTTGTTTGAAAATTCAATGGCTTTTTTTGTTGATGTATGCATTGTGTGTAACTCCAGCTGGTTGGGCTGTGCTCCCCATCAGCCATGGTCTGCTTCAAACTGGCTGTGACAGATTCTATAGATTCTCCAGTTGACATTGTGTCTGATTATCTTTGCAGCTAAGCTGCAGACCTAACAGATTTAGTTATACAGGAAAAAAATCACTGAAATCTCTTTAGCTTCATATTTGTATAGGAGTGCATGTTGTTTATGTGCATTTAAGCTATTTAGGATTGCACATAATGATTTAAACTGATTTGGTGAGCTGCTCAGTGTGTGCATGTAAGCAGACATGTACATAAACATGAATAAGTTTATCTGTGACTGCTTGAAGCTGATAATTTAAATTGCATTTCTCTTTTTGTGCACCAGGAAAATCATTTCACAAATACCAGGAAGAATAATAGTTATGTAGTGATGATGGTTTTAAAATATGAAATTACAGCAACACTGGTTTCTCTCCCTGAGAAGGAGCAATAGTGGTGACTGAAGGATGGAAAAATAATTTATGTAGAAGTGAAGTGCTTTTGTTTGGAGAGAAACACATATATCTGCTAGCAGATTCTTATTCTGAATTCGCTTCAGTGCCAAGGAGGCTCAGTTTGGGATGGCTTTCTGTGTATTGCAGTTAAAGCCTCCCTATGAGAGTTTTAAGTGGGTTTCTTTCCCATGTGCTTGGTTTTCCATAGGTAAATGGGAATAATGATGCTGACCTCCTTTGTGCCTTGAAAGTACTGCTGAGAAACATTATATAAGAATTGAGTATTATTATACAAATCATTCCAGTTTGATCCATCTGTGCTGACCTTTTCCATCCATGCAGTGAGACTACCGTGACTCAAGGCTGATGGGTCTCATTGTGTTCAGCTTATCACTGTACTCGCTGCTCTTGTGCCCCAGGACATAAATCAGTATACTCTTTTTTTTGTCCCCAAATGATGGGTGTTATTAAGACTTGGCATTTATTTAGAATTTGGTCATGTTTAAAGCCTTTGCAGTTGCTTGTGATAGTATATATCATTAGTTTGATTATATTTCTGCTTTCCGTTGAATACAGAAATCTGTTGAATGTTTTGTCGCATCTACTTCCTCCTAAATATAATAATATAATGATATAATAATAATAATATTTGAAGCAATTGAGGTTATGTGAGTATCTGGACCATGATGCTATTTGGAAAAAAAAAGAAAATGGTAGGGAAGAATATTCTAGTTTTGATTGATAAAACTTTCTGTTTACTATTTTTTCAACTGCTGACAAACACAAAGAGCAACCTCTCACTGTGAAAAATTTGGTTGTTCTTTCTTTCTGGCCACTATGGATAAGAAATACCTCATTCATAAAAACAAACTGGTTCTTTTTCATCCTATCTGTATTTAAAAATCTACACATTCACATCTTTATATTTGCCAATTAAGAAAATTTAAAGTAAGAACAAGGGCAGGAAACATTTCTTTTAAAACTTGATCAACTCTTATAATTGTTTTGACAGTACTACTGCCAAATGAGGGATTTGGGTAGGGATTAGAAGATGAAAATCTTTTTTATTGACAGTAACTCTGGCCAAAAAGACATTTAAACACACACCATAAGTAAGCAAATGTCTTTTTAAAACAAGATCAAGTCATTTGAATGGCCCTTGTATTTACTGAAGTTACGCCAATGGTGCCATGTTCCTTTATCCAGAGAGCTGTGGAAATGAAGGCACAGTGCAGCAGTAGCTGCTTATGAGTGGTTTTTCCAGGGCTGCTCAGTAAATCTGGTGGGTTTGTGTGCCTTTGGCCATGGGGCTGCATGTGTGTGTGAGGGAAGTACATCCGTACAGATGTTCAAGGCAGTCACAGGGTGCAGCTGGATGCCATGGAGCACGGGGGTCCCATGGATCCCAGTCCGCGTGGCGCAAGCTGAGACAGAAAGCTGCCGTGCCCAGTGCCGGGTGTGCTGGGTGCTCAGTGTCATTGCTGCGAGCGCCACAGGGCCACTCTGGCACTGACATGACAGCCCGGTGCCTCTTGCAGGCTGGGAAGTGCAGCTGGAGACAACTCTCTGGTGTAGCCCTGTGGTAAAAAGCTGGGAGCCAAAACCAACATTTCACAATTTTACTGCGCTTGGCCATGTGACCTTATGCTGTCAGCGCCAGAGAAATGAATTTATTTCTTTTCCCTAGTAAGAAAAGGGACAAGGAGAAATAGTATGAGAGCTGATCTTGGAGGTAAAATGGGGTCAAAAGTTTCAGTTGCAGCAGAAAAGAGGAAAATTCCTACAGCGGTACTGGGAAGTGACACATCATTGATGGCAGCAGCCTGGATTGAGGGAAGAGACTCGGTTTTGATGGAATATGCTGGCACAGCTTGGGAAATCCTGGGCAAAATCCTCTAGCAAAAGTAAAACTGGCAAGGGAGAGAACTATTTTGAGCTCAACATGGGAACAAGTGTATGTAAATCATGAATTACTGTCTGGTGCTCTCTGGCACTACCTCACAAAAGATGTTTCATAACAGAGCAAAGATTTACTGGGGAGGTGGGTTTGCAAGTGTGGGAGGCTTACATTTGTTTTTCTAGGTGAGCTACATGACTGAATAATTTATTCATTTTGAGTAGAGATGCAAGCTGCTTCTGAAGATCTTTTCCGATACAGATTTGCCTTTTGGAAAATTAATATTAAGTAGTAGTATTACTCCAGATGCCAAAAGAATCTACACAGAACATTAGAACATCCTAGTGTCAACTTGTTTGTATTTCTCATATATCTGTTGAATATTTCTTATGAAGGTGAGACTTGGCATAAATCTGCCTATTTTCTACTTTAGTGCTGTAACTGCAGAAGATAAGATCCTTTTTCCTCTCAGTTGTGTTGCTTCTGCTTTCTGTTGCAGAGAAGTTACTTTGTTGAATTTATCATTTTTCCGTAACCTCATGAAAAACATGGGTATACTGAAGTAAAATGTGAAAAAAGAGACCGTGATTCAGGACCAAGTAAGAAAAAAAATTGGGCAGTGGCGGTGAACAGGTGATGTGAGAAAAGACAGGGGAGCAGGGAGTGTGACACTACTGAGTCAGCTTGGGCCATGTGGGCTAAGCCTAAGCTGAGTGTTGGCTGGCTCCTGTGGGAGGAGGGCTGGTGCCTGTGCTGCTCTGAAGGGACCTGTCACCTCAGATGCCTTCAGCTGCTGCCTGCAGTGCCAGAGAACATTAGTGGCTCTCCAGGAACCAATCCTTGTCCTCATGACCCCAGCCAGACCCAGGCTGACTCTGGATTACCAGGCAGTGGCAGCTCTTCCTTCTATTTGGTTGTGCCTCAGCCCCCGTCTCTCCCCAGGCTGGGTCCGGCTGTGTGTAGGAATGGGGCCGGTGTTCATGATCAGTTCCCAGCTCCCCTGAAGAAGCTGTCGCAGAGGAAGGAGCTGCTGCCACCACAGTGTCTGTGGTTAAGCCAATGTGCTCAGGGCTTTGAGAGGCTTGTGCACAACAGTTTGAACACTCAAGGGGTAGTGGTGGTGCTGCAACAGTTTTGATTTAAACATTAATTCCAAACAACTGAAACACAAGATGCAGTTTGGGATAGAGGAGAAGTAGCAGTATTTTTAGGGGCTGTCAGCACAGAGCTGCCCATCTCTGTGGAAGGCAGAATGACTTAGATCCACAAGCAGTTTGGGATCACAAAACTGATAAACATCTCGGGATGAGAACACACTGCGTTGGGGATGGCATGGGAGGCTTTATTGTGACATCCAGCTGCCTGCTCTGTGACTTTAGGTGAGTTTTAAAGGCATCACTTACTCCATCTGTACAGTGGCAGGCTGTGGTTGACTTACATCAGCGATCTGTGGAATGCTCTGGGACAGTCAGATGAGGAATGGTTAAGGCTTTCAAGGTTTATGGATGCGTATTTTGTACACATCATTATGATTGTAAGTAGGATTTGTATGTTGGCTTCTTTTAGAAGTATTTTCATTGATTTTCACTTCTAAGGAATGTCAGGTTGTGTGCTCCTTGTCTTAAGCAAGAATAAATTGTTTCTGGAATAAAATACATGTAATTTTAAAAGTAAAATAGTGAAGGTGTAGTTTTGTGAGGTGTCCTTGTGACATCCACTGAGAGATCTGGAATGAGACAAATCCAACCTGATTCCGAAGTATTAGAGTGGTGTGAGAATTTGCCAGTGTTTTTCACAGGTTACTAAGGAAGTAATTTAACACCTCTCTTTTTAACACTCTTTTTAGGTAATATTTCTGTAATCACATTGCCAGTTTCCAGCACCAACTCTCCGACTAAGATTTTGCCAAAAACCTTGGGACCAATCAATGTGAATGTTGGACCCCAAATGGTAAGTTTTGCAACCCCAGTAATGCCAGCTTGTGTAAGTGGCTGTGACTTCCTGGTGGTGTAAGACAGGAAGACGCGAGGAACTTGCTGCCTCCTGCCTCAGCCACAAAGTGCCCACCTGGACGGGAGGGTGGTGACCTGGGGGCACAGCAGGCCTGGCATGCCGGAATTGCCACTCGCAGCAATGCTCTTGTATGTGCCCTTAGGGAGTACCTGCCTTTGAGTGGAAATTGAAACAGCTTCACCAGCTGACATTTTAACTATTACTCAAAAGTGTATTAAGAAAAACCCCTCATTACTGATACTCTTTGAATGTTTTAAGTCACGTTCTCACCAGTAAATCTCCAGCATTGTCAGAGAGTGTCTTTGATGTGTTGGTAGAAATTCTAAACTTGCTGCAACTTCTGTTCTTAAAACTCTCTTTTCCTGTCCTTGATAACTGTATATGTATATTGATGTTCCAGGGATTTTGGATCTAGTTGTGAGAAAAAAATTAAGATTTTCCGGTGGCCAGAGAGCTCAATAGGCAATACTGTGATCAGTTTCTAGTAACCTGATACCTCCTTGCCAAGTGCTACTTGGCCTGAGTACAGAAGCATTTGATGTGATTTATAAAAATGGTGTTGGGCCTTTTTTGCATGAGCAGTGTCTGCTGTTCATCGGGGGGTTTGTCCAGCTGGGCAGAAGGGCACACACATCAGAGCCCCTCGTGGCACTCGCTGCTCGCAGAGCTCTGCCCCCCACCCTGGCCGGGGGCTGCCTGCCGGGAGCAGCTCGCTCGGCGCTGATGCCCTTCTCGCCTGTGCCCTGTGGCACTGCCCTGGCACGGTTCTGCCACTGAGCATTGTGCTGGCAGTGCAATAAATAGCCCCCAACAAGGAGAGCACTCGCTTAATGCAGCTCCTACTGTTACGAGTTCTCAAGCCTTGCGTTTCAGGCTTGGGAACTCACTTTTCAGTGAGTCCTGCTTGCACTTTAGCTTCTGTGGCAGGTAGAAGTTGCAAAAGCTACTGCGTGATGTGCGACAACTTTTTTTTTTAATTCTTTTATTCTTCTGCTTTGCAAGGATAGATCTATATCCATTTTTTTCTTAATAAATAGCCCTTAGCGCAGGCTTTCTAAGACACCCAGCATTCAGCTGGGTTGTGCCGGGCTGTTTAAAAGGGAATGCTCACGAGCTCTCAGTAGTGGCAGTGTTAGCGCTCCCTCAGCATCTGCCAGTGTCAGCAACACCGTTTAATTAATTTATTTATTTCGGCCTTATTTACCCACTGTGGGTTCCAGCCCCTGGAGCTACTCCGGCTCCTTCAGAGCAGCGCGGAGGCGCCGGGGCGGGGCCGGNGCACCTGCCGGCCGCAGCCGCGCACGTTTCGCCGGGCTCCACAACACGAACGAGCCCTCGCCACCGTTCTGCGTCAGGCCGCAGCAGCAGTCAGGTGACAGAAGTGACACCTTTCCCGTGCCTGCCTGCGATGGGTAAAGCCAGGCGCCTTTGGTGCTCCGGTATCAGGAAATAAATACATAACCTGTACCAGTGGTTTGGTTTCTATAAAATTCTCTTTTCCCTTGCTTCTGTCAGGCTGCACATTTGGAAACCATAAATGAGATAAATATATGTCT
>WBMY01002937.1:1247229-1277340 GCA_013397315.1 Donacobius atricapilla
TTTATGTCTTTAAGACAAAAAAGACATATGTAGTCACAACATGGTACCGGGGGGATGTGAAGTGATGCTCAATGAGCTGAGGAAATGGGGAATTCTTCACATACCATTTTTCTACGTGTCTAAACAGTAATGATGGATTAAACAAATGCTGTTACTTATCTGTAGTTTGTCTGTATATGCATTTATTTATTTATTTATTTATTTATTTATATACATACTTGCAGTACCTGTATATCTGCTATATACTTACAGCATATGTTTAAACCGGAGTGCCTTGAGATGCTTACACAGGTGTTGGATAAGTTAGATAGTAAAGGAAACTCTGAAGTTTAGTACAGTCACTACTCAAAATGTCACTAATAAATGGAGTAAAGGAAAACAAAGTTTAAAAAAATTAGGTAAAGTATAAGAGTAAAAAGCACTGTCCAAGAAGCTTTGAAATGAATCTTACCATAATGGAATCAAAATAATTAAATGTGGTTTATTTAAAAGATTATCTAATCAATACTGTTTCATTTTTAAATATTATTTAAATTATTCTGGTGACCTACTTTGAAAAAGAATCTTGATTTAAAAGTCAAGACTGTGTGTCTTGGTGTTAACCTACAATTTCACCAGGTTTGCATAAATGTAAATTCTGTTTATACCGTAAAGACTTTACATTGGATTCTGTTGGTACAATTAGTTGCCTGTGTGCCTTGGGATCTTGTGAATGCTAGAAACTGCAGGGACTGCTTTGCCTGCAGCTCAGATTGTCTTTTTTATGGACAATTACAAGAGACAAATCCTTTGGAAAGAAAGAAGGCATTATTGATTACATTGATCAAGAAGTTGCTTAGATGTACTCATGAAGAAACAATTGGGTGTCTATAGGTACAAATCCTATCTGCCGTACCTAGGAATTACTTGGACTCATTTGTCTGGTTCTTGTCTATATGAATAATACAGTAATATGGTACAATTAATAGGAAACCTAGCAGTACTGTAATGGCTTTGCTGTATGAAGATCTTCTGATGCCATCTCTTCCGTATATTATGACTGCTTCTGGTACAGAATTATTATTACTTTTCTTAGTACAATGCTTAGTATGAATTTTGGGCTGTAGTAACCTGTTTTCTTAAGAGAACTGTGTTTTTTGTTGCTAAATTTTGCAGATCATAAGCACCCCACAAAGACTGACCAGTTCAGGGAGTGTTCTGATTGGGAGTCCATATAACCCAGCTCCGACAATGGTCACACAGACACACATAACAGAAGCTTCTGGCTGGGCCCCAGGGTAAGGCTTTTGTCTCATTTAAAGATGTCTGAGCATCTGTTCTGATCTTTTCCATTACTTGTACTGTTGAATCTATATGCTGACTTACAGTTTCTAGTTCTTGCACATCTAAATGGAGTATGGCGTGTGCTTTTCAGACTGGGGGGCACTTCTGATGTCTGGAGCATGTGGACACAAACTGTAAGCACCAGTCACTTCACTGTCTGCCTTAACTGTGGTTTCTGACAGTGTCCGTTTCTTGGTGAAAATGGAGAGTCACAATGACTCCTGTTAAAAGAAGCTTTTATTTTTTTCCGTGAGTTCATGGATATCCGTGTAGCACTGCTATTGAGCACAGCAGCAGGTGCCTACAGGGAGAGAGACTGTCAAAAACACTTTGACAGGCATTTAAGAATAAACTTTATTAGAAAACTCTGAATATAATCAGTGTGGTATTTTTATTACTATTCTGCATTAACAAGATTTACATGGGCTTTTGAGGTGCTCCAGCCAAACATGACTTTCTTTATCTCTTCTAATTAAATCTGGTCTTTACAGTGTTTCTTGGAATTTTATTTTACTATCAGTACTACTGAGCTTAGCTGTCTCAAAACAGAGATGTAGTGCTTTGCCTCTGAAAAAGTAATATATTTCTGCATCTAGATTAATTTTTCTAATCAGTGATGAATGTCAGTATTACCTTATTACTTTTTCAACAATAGAGGTGGGAAATGGAGCATCTAGTAAAGAGCAGAAATGAGAGTTCAATGTTTCTGCCTTGACTTTCTCCATTTTATTCTGTAAGCAAGGTCTGTCATAGGTTGTACTTCCCAATTACTGTATTCCCCCCCCAGAGAGTAAATAAACTGCAGGCCCAGCCATGCAGTTTTTAAGCTGAATTTTTTTGCTGAGTATGTGTTCATTTCCTGAAATACCTTTAGAATGGCACTTAGTTCAGAATTTATTTGAGAAAGGAGTTGTCAAAGATTACTTTTTTCCTGCAAATTTTGTGAAATGTGGAGGCCAAGCAGATGTTCTTTCAGTACTCAGAAGAGGGACAAACTCTGCTGTCTGGTCACAGCTTGCTAAACCAAAGAATCAACATGCCTTGCTTTCCAAAGTGTCATCCAGTGATGGGGATTCCCAGAGCAGCCCTGTGGCAGTGCATCAATCCCCACCACCAAGGAGCACCATCCTTCTGTTTGTGTACTGTCCAAGTCGAGACACAGGATTTCCAATGCGCTTTATCTTTTGCTTCAGCCATAAAAAGGCTCGAGATGACCCCAGACGGACCAATAGTGGTCCGTACAGAAGTCCATACAATAGGCCATATTTTCATTTGAGGAACAGAGCTAAGGAAGGGTCTGTGGTATTCCTGAACTGAGGCAGGGGGCCCTTGCTGAAGACACTTTAGAAGACTGCTTGCTTTACCCGCTGTTTACTTCACAGACCCCACATTATTTCCACAATGAGGGGAGCACGTTGATTGGCAGGGCTCGGCACAGGCTCTGGCAGCCTGGTGTGCAGAGCAGGGCACAGCTCTCACTCACTGCTGTGCCAGGGCAGTCCCCAGCCCCAGCTGCTCAGCCCCAGCTAAGCACCATGGACAGAAACAGAAATCCCTTTGGTGCTGCCGAGGGAGAGGCCTGGTTGTGCATGCTGGATCCCACAACCAAAGTGCGCTGGCTTTCAAGCACAGGTTTCCGAACCTGTTATTTTTGTTCAGCTCCCCTCCCAGCAGTGTCGGTGTTCAGCTCTGTAAGTCTGTGCTGGGAGCCCTGCTTTGGAAAGCGTGGGGAGACAACGGTCCCCAGCTCAGCACCACTCTCGGGCACTGCCTTCGGTCGGCTGCAGCAGGAAAGGGCAGGTCTGGAAAGCAGCTCCTGCCTGCTGTGGGGGAGTAAACAGGCTGATGAGGAATGGCCAGTGATTGCAGACTGCTGCTGCTGTTCAAAATTCATGGCAGCTGCTTCTTCAGAATCTGTCTTCAGCTCTGTATGCATCAGCTCTAACAGGAACATGTTTAGTGTTTTACCTTGGGATTTCATTTAAAGATTCCTGAACATTCACTGGCATGAAAATATAGGATATATCTTATGCACTGTTTAAAGACATTTTTCTTCCATGTGGAGGAATTTTTAATAATAATTTTCAAAAAAGCCCAGCTTCTCCTTTTTGATGGATTTTGGACATCTAGCTCACACCAGCACTTCCTGTAGTTCCAGGTGAAGTGACTTCCCTCAATTCTTATGGGCAAAGCTTGGTAAAACTGGGAACAGAATTTGTCTGGCAGTGAGCTCTGACAACTTCCTCCACAAGTCCTAACTACCTTCCCTCAAATTTTGTCAAGTTCTGTGTGTTGTATTCTTCCCTTTCAGTAAACATGTAAGAGCAAAAAGAACCAGCTCGGCCCCATATACAGTGATTTTAGTGGTCTACAGATACAATGTTATTTTCAACTTAAGTTTGAATTGTCTTGTCTTAGGGAGCGAAAACGGACTCAAGAAATTATAGAGTCAGATTTTTCAGAAAGGTGAGTGTTACCAAATGTGTATTTTATGTGTAGAGTCATTCTTGGTTTACTTCAGATTTGCCTTTCAGAAAGACAACTGTCCAGTTCCTGCTTTCAGCAGTTTTCACTCCTTCACATCAAAGCTGTGTTGGGGTTCTTTTTTAGTCTGCTGATGTTTCTTTTTACTCTTTTTTGTTTCTTTTACCTTTATTCTGTTTTCTTAAATACATTCACAATTTTGAAAACCATTTTTGTTTTTTTAATAGTTTATTTAGCTTTTTACTGCTGATGGGGGCCCTTTTTCTGTAAAATAACAGCTCTCCCTGGAACACATTGTCAAATGAAACCATGAGACCAATTTAAAAAAAACGAAAAAAAAACAAACCTATAACCAACACAGCTGAACTTTTTAAAGGTTTCTATTGAATTACACATCCAGATCTAGTTTGTGTGATAAAAACAACTGCTCCTGGTTTTATCGAGTACCATTACCTAAGCTCTTGCTTTTCTGGAAGAAGGTGAATGGAAAATAACCCTGACAGTTTGCCAGCTCTTAATTTGGCACCTTAAAAGCCAATGAATAGGTACTTACTCTCCACAAAGAAGATTGTTGTATCTATTCTGTGATGGACACATCGTAGAATAGATGTATATATATGTATATATACTATGATGTATATATATAGGATATGTTTTATGGTGGACACACCTTAATTCCCCTAATGACCAAGTTTAGTATCTCCTGCTGTATTTTAAATAGGGATGTGTGAGCCTTTCTATTTTAGGCACACACATGAGAGATCCACATAAACCTGGCTTCCAGACACATAAGCACCCTGGGAGATTTTCCTCTTCTTTTTTTGGTTGTTCTTTGTGAGACTACCTGGAGATGAATTACAAATCCATTTTAAGCATCTTCCCAGCAGCATGTGTTCAAATTCTATCAATGTAGAAATAGGCAAGGAAGTCAAGGAAGGGGCTCTAGTACACTTCTTTGCAAACTTGTAAGAAACAAGCAACTGATGCAAAAGTTTTATTTTTCATTTAGATAGTCCAGATTTCTGTTGCAAAAGGTAGACCTATTGCCGTGTAACAAAGTATCTTATTAACATTCAACGTATTAAAATAATGCTTTTCTCTTTTCAGTAAGAGAAGCAAGAAAGGAGATAAAAATGGGAAGGGTCTGAGGCATTTTTCAATGAAAGTTTGTGAAAAAGTTCAACGTAAAGGAACAACTTCATACAACGAAGTAGCTGATGAGCTTGTATCTGAATTCACAAATTCTAACAGCCACCTACCAACAGATTCAGTAAGCAAATATGTGTTGAATTTTGTTACACCACTACAGATTTATCTGTTTTATCATGGAATTCTGTTTCTGCACTGTCCTGCCACAGACCATACTCTTCTTCACTTAACTAGTTCTCAGATATAAAGACTTACTCTTTGAAATCTAAAAATACAGAATTAAGGTGAATTGAACTCCCTCTAAATTATCAACAGAGTAGAGGAATCCACCAAAATAACTTTAAGAGACTATTCTTGTATATGTGGTCTGTCAGGCTTTTCAACTGTGCCAGACTTGCCATGATGGAATTTCCTGCAGAGAAGCTTCAGGAAGGCCTGGAGCTCCCATTTGCTACCAAGCATGCTCATGTGGTATCCAAGGGGTATCAGAGATAAGGGATCATGGCTTAAACACCACTCTGACAGAACTGCCATTTTGGCGTTTGATGTTCTCCATCTCTATGGAGCATGTGTTCAATTGCTTTTCCTTTTTTATTCAATTATTTGCTTGTAATTAGTGTATTGTTTTCTTAGCAAGCTTATGATCAGAAAAATATTAGACGGAGAGTTTATGATGCCCTCAACGTCCTGATGGCAATGAACATAATTTCAAAGGAGAAGAAGGAAATCCGATGGATCGGCCTTCCTACAAACTCAGCTCAGGAGTGTCAGAATCTAGAGGTAAAGGGAACATGGGAAATTCTGTTTTGTTCACATGTCGGGATAATTGAGTTGCTCTTCTTTAGATTTTTTTTCTCAGTTTGAATCTGACTGGTTTTGATGCTTGCACATTATGAAATTTTGATATTGGAATAAACTTAAAAAAGATGTTTGTGTATGCTTAGTTCAGTTTCATTTAGTATACATTACATTTCGTTTTTTTAAAAAGCCAAGCTCTTTGCCTTACAAAATGGACATTGATTAAATCAGGGATTATTTTTAAGATTAAAGTCTGTAGTACCTTGAATCAGAAGAAAGTCAAAAGAATTTATAGTTCAGTTATGCTCACAAAATGGTTTACATTTTAAATGAGACAAATTCTCTGTTAATGTCTGGACTTGCAAACGTAATTCAAAGGAAATTAAATTGAAAAATCATTACTGCTGGAATGTCAAATACTAGTTACGAACTGCCAGAGAAAGCAAAAAGAAGTTTTACTTATCAGCTATTTCCATTATTTTTTCAGCAGGCTAAGAGTTACAGTGTTTTTTGCAGGGATGCCAGAATTTATATGCACAAATGTTGCCTGTCCTTCAGGCCAAATGTGCTATAAATAAAAAGCACAAGTCACTGTATTTACTGCAGCGTGCTGTAATGGCTGTCTGCAGATACATCTCAGTTTGTGACACTTGGGCATTAGGTATCGTAAAAGATGGGTGGGCGCCTCTCCAGTGCAGAACAGTTCTTTTTGTGCAGGGTCATTTACATCAGTTGTCTTTCTAGCTGTGGTAAGAGAAAAGCCTTTACTGTCCTTGTCCATTACAGCAACTTGAAAAATGCATCCATCCAAGGAGAATGCCTGTGTACAATCATAGTGCTCCAGGATGTTGTTTTTTCTTTTAAATTCTGGATAAATCTACATTTTACATGCATTCGTGTGAATGCATTGTCTCCAGTATAAGTTATTGTTACAAATATGGAACTTGAATTTCATTGTCTCATCTTCAATAATCATATGCAATTCACTGTTTCAGGTTCTAATTACACACACACAAAATGGAAACCAGGCATATTTTTCAAACACTGTTGGTTCCCCTGACATAACAGAAAAGAATGTAAAACAAAGCTGCATTTTCATGGTGTGAAAATCAGAATTAATTTTGCTTTTAAAGCTGTATAAAGTGGCAACTGTTCTTACAGTGTAAATCCATAATAAGATTACCAATACAAAAATCAGTGCAGAAGAGCTTGTTATACAGAAACCATGCCCGAATGATATCCGTACTGCTTTTTTACTGGTTTTAAGAGGCGCAGCACATTAAGCCGTCTGAAAGATGCATTTTAAAGTGCGTGAGGAGGGAATCACCACAAAGCAACCTTGTAAATAAGATAGAGGAGTTTGGGTCAGTTAAGTTTTAAAAGACGCCATCATTTAGTTTCAGCGCTTGAATGAGGAGGTATTTTAAGAGTTGAGTGTTTCGGGGGGAGCCAGTGATGCAGTGCTGGCACCAAGAGGATGATGAGCAAACCCTTCAGCCCCAGTGGCTGCCGTGCAGTTGTTCAGCAGTGCCCCGGAGGACACTTTAAACACTGCTGTAGCTGCAGGGCCAGCACTGCCCCGTCCCATGTCCCAGCTCTGCGTGTCCCGGGTACAGCAGCTTGGCCACACCAGTGACAACTGCTGCAAGAGCTGGGGGTGCTCTGTAGAAAATGTTACCTCTACCCCTTTTTGTTGATGCAGTCTTGTCAGTTTAATCAGGTCTCAAACAAAAAGTGGAAGTCACTGGTGAGATATAAGCCCAGCCTCCATATATTTATATCTAGTAGCTTGCAGATAGTGGGACATGCACAATTCCAAAACAATGGAGGGCAGAAGGGAAAAAAAAGCATCCCCTCGAGCAAGTTTTTGATTTGGTGCCAATTGGCACTCAGTACAACACAGAAGAGGCAGAAGGGGGGGACGGACATAATAGTCTCTTGTAATAATTAAATCCTTACTGGAGTTAAAATTGTTGACAGAGAAAGACATTACAGTGTGCCAGACCTGTTTAATGGAGAAACTCTCATTCCCATGCAACTTGTCCCCATTTACAAAGAAAGCCTGTTCAGTTTGGCACAAGGGAATGGACAAGGTAACTAAGTATCTTGATGCATTTACATTTATCTTTTAAGATAGAAAAACAGAAGCGGATTGAAAGAATAAAACAGAAGCGAGCCCAACTGCAAGAACTACTGCTGCAGGTATACTTAATTTTAATTTTTTTCCCCCATAAATAAAAATATCAAGCGCAAATCCAGCACGTTAGACCTTCTGGAGTTCTTTCTAGATTTAACTAACAGCTGTGACATACTAAGGAGAAAAGTTTGACCTCTGGGACCTTTTTGGATTCTGGTAGGGGGACCTCTTGCCGACGCTTTGTGGTTCAGTTTTTGCCTGCTGTAAACCAGCACGCTCCATCTGCGTGTCACAAGCTTTCCTAAGTGTTCTGCTGAAGCTTTGCCAACCTCAGTGGGAATGGGAACAACTCACAAGTCCCCTTTGTTGACTCTAAGTTCCCCCAGAGCTACCCTGAGTCATTCTTCAAATTTTCTCTTTGACCTAAGCTATGAAGTTCACAACAGAAGTTGTGTAAATGTGTGCTGAGTTGTTTTGGGGGTTACAGACATTTCTGGATCTTAAGAGTGGAAGGCTGGCAAATCCAGCACCTTTACTTTCAGTCACATACCTTTGAGATGACTTTTGGCTTTAATTGCTGAAACATATTTCAAATGCATCTTGTTTATAAGGTAACATTTTATAAACACAGTTACGAGCATTCCTTAACGTTCTAGTCTGTACAGACTTTTACTAATTTAAATATAATCAAATGATTTTATGAGATTACAGGCAATAAGGCTGTATTTTTTTCCTACACTGATAAAATTTTCATGTAACTGATATTTGCTGAAACTTTTAAATATCTGATGCTTCTTCTTTGTTTGTCACCAAAAGCTGTTTCTCTGCTTAGGGTACAATTGGGATTCTGTCTGCCTGACCCAATACATCAGCAGTTCCTCCAACAGTAACATGAAATTACACTGGTGAAAATAAGGCAACTCAGGCCCTCTTAACTTTTTAGTCCAAATATTGACAGAGTTGACTCCCTTACTGTCCCCAACTGTCATTATTGCCCTGATTGTGTTCTTAGGCAAAGGGTTTACCAGTCCTTTGGGATTCTGGCTATCCATCTTTTTCCCCTTAAATGGAATAAGCAGGGCCTCAGGTGGGTAAGTACACTGACTTCCAGTCCCTCAAAGAACATTTCCTAAACCCACCCTTTTCCATACATGTGCAGTCAGATATAAGACACCGGCAGGCAGCGAGTGGTGTCACAAACAGCACCTGCTTAATAACTTCCAGAGGAGAATTTCCAAACTAGTTCTTTTGAGAGAAGGTGGTGATGGATGAGAAGGGAGAGAGAATAAAAATACAGACTTGGGAAGTGGGGGAATTCTTGTTTTCAGTGTGTCTTCTACCCTGAGGTAATTACACATCATCAAAAGTACCAGAGAGAACCTCTGACTCCAGAGCCTTTTCAAAGGGACTGGGGAAGCATTCTCCAGCAAGCCTTATTGCTCCTTTCTTGTTTCTTCAGGGGGTGTGAGGGGGACAGAGTCAATAGTATATGTGTGCAAAAATTGGGTTTAACTTCTGCTCCTGGTGAACTTCACAAGTGCCAAGAGAAAGTCAGGCCACAACTCACTTTTTGACAAAAAATTACTGAAGGTATTGAGAGCTGGTAAATAAGACCTATGAGGTTTCATTGCCTGGAAACACTGATGTCTGCTCTTTTATTTTTCAGTGATCTTTTTTTTCTTTTGTTTTACAGCAAATAGCATTTAAAAACTTGGTACAAAGAAATCAGCAAAATGAACAGCAAAATCAAGGCCCTCCATCTTTGACCTCTACAATACAGCTGCCTTTCTTAATAGTCAACACTAGCAAAAGAACAATTATAGACTGCAGCATATCAAGTGATAAGTGAGTGTTTATGGAATTCATTTTTCTAATTTTACTTTCTTTGTGGACTGGAATTTTTCCTCAAACAAGTGAGGGAAATCTTTCTAGCTTACTAGAAGTAATTATTGTATTTATGTTTGCAAGTGTCACTTCAGGGGGTTGCTTGTTGTTTTTTTAAATATTTATTGCAACTGTGGTAATAATATGAATGAGTTTATTAACACTGCTTTGCAGTCTCTAGAACAGGCTGAATTTCAGTGTTGTAAAAGGTACCTCAGGCTGAAATTCAAAGAGCATGCCCTGCACAGGAGAAATAACTGAATGAAACTATTTACTAGGACAGCACTACCTTTTAAAGCAGCCATGTGAATTCTTACTCTTAGCATGCTATAAAAATGTGCACAGTCAGAAACTCAAGGTTATCCATGTGACACAAAAGTGACATACTCCAGGTGATGATAATGAGCTTTGAAAGTGGTTTTTAACAGCAAAAATGTCTTTGAAGGAAAAGATACAAAACTTTGTCATACTGTCTTTGTAAGCAAACTGCTACAGTTGCATTCACTTTAATCTGAATATCTTCCAGCTACCTAATTGTGAGTGCTTGTGCTCTTCATCCTGGGAAAATATGGCTGAAGTTTGAGGGGCTGTTACGTTAATTGGTAATCGGCTCACAGTCAGTTTATTAACTGAAAAGAGCTGCCTTTGCTCTAATACTGTAGATTACAGATTTCACTCCGTGGTATGCAAATCCTGTACTGAACTTCAAGTCAATCACACAGCAAAAATAGACAGGCTGTAGTAACCCACCAGCATGCAAAACAGCAATACTATTAAAGGTTGAATTTTTGTAGAAAATTAGACTGAAGTCCAATATATTCTGTGACAAAACTTTTGGAATACTCTCATGAGCACTGCAGTTCAGCAAGTTGGGAATTTTAGGATCATTTTTGATTTAGCATAATTATACCCTTATTCTATAGTCACACTATAGAGGTCTTCCTGCTCTTTTGAACAGGACTCTACGTTTAGGTTTGAAGTTGTTAAAATTGTATTTACAGAGGAACTTCTAAAGGAAAGTAATTGCTTGGAAATGCTGTACATATAAGGGTGATTTAGTATCAGAAGGAAAATTGGTTTGTGTCCTCTAAGCTTTTTCATATGCAAGAACAGCAAAATAGAATGAAACTTCTCACTAATAAAAAAAAAGAAGTTATTGGGCAAGTTTTGTTAAGAGTTTGAGAAGGTAGAGGGGTGCCAAGCAGCATACTGGGAATGGCAATTCTGAACTTGCAGTAGGAAAAACAAAGTCTTCTGGTAAAAAGGAAGTAGTTAAGAACTAATTTTAAAGATGAGGCACCTGAATAAGTAAGTCCCATTTAAACAGGAAAAATGTATTTAGTGTATATGGGTACTTCTGTACAAATGCTGTTGGTCCTAGGAAAAAGAAAAAAAAAAGAAACCAGAGTACCTTGTTTTAAACCAGCATTCAGACACAACAGATGTATCAGAAATTTGGAAAATTAGAACATCTCTAAGAGGAAATGCAGAAGAGTTTGTACAGCATTGGAGATACAATTGCAGAAAGAATTGCCTGTAGCAGCAGAAAATCCAGATTAAAATCACTGGTGATCAGATTTGCACTTACCATGGGAAAGGGACAGGAAGTGTACTCAAATTTTGTATACACAGTATTAATAGCCTCTGAACCTGGCTTGTAGTACTGAAAAATAACATGGCAGCCCAGTGGATCATTCTGTGAGAACAAAAGTTGATTTCTCAACAACACCTGAAATCATGCTGGGAATTACTAGGCAAAATAAGGACTACAGTGTAAAACTAGATGCATATGGTGCTTTATATCTGGAATACTACAGACTCCCATGTTCTTGGAAAAAGTATGGCTTAACCAAGAGAGACACAGGAGGGCAGCAAGGACTGAGGCTATGGAAAGGCTTTGACAGAAGGACCAGATGGGCTCTTGGGCCTAGGAAGGAGAGGACAGTGGATTCTGAGGTGTCTCAAAAATCACCAGTGATATGGTGAACGTGCAGAGAGAACAGCTGCACACAGTTGCTTATTAAACTGAGAGACATTAAGAGAAGATCCCCGGTAATGACAAAAAAAATGCTTTTGTAACAGTCTGTGCAAACTGTAATATTTGATTTTGTTCATGCCAAAAGTTTACATGAGTTCAGAAGGGGGTCATGTCAAGTGCCTGAAAGAAAATCCTCAAATAGCTGTTAACAGCAAAGTAGAAGAAGTGCTGAGATTTCCTCTATCAGTGACTGCAGGCTGCTAGACACTAAACTGGAGAAATACTGAAGACTGTAAATTTTTTGGTTTGGAAACTTGCTGGGAAAAGAAAGTAAGTTACCTTCCTTTCTAACATCCAGTATTTGGCCACAGCACATGGGATAAGAAATGCAGAGCTATCAATAAATGCAGCTTTTGATCCTGTGCCACTAATTGGAATTCAGTTATGAGTCACTAATTACAGCTTGCTGGTAGTAGCTTGGTATGACACCGAGCTGTGCCAGTTTAGGCAGCAGCAATGTAATTGTACTGGTTAAAATTATAACAACACATCTTATTTTCCCTCTTAATATGATTATGCTGAAATAAATAAAGGTGCATAAACAATATGTTTTGCAAGTAATATGGTATGAGCCAGAGAAGAAATGCTGCGTGTAACTGACAATTACACCCTGCACAAAGCATTAGATTACCAACTGAAAATTCTCTGTACAGTAAAGCTTCCAAGCTTCCTGGTTCAGGTATAAGAAAATAAGTATTAGAAAACAACCTAGGAAGAAAATTGACATGTGACATGAGCTTGGACAGATAATGGAAGACCCACCAGTGAGTTATCTTTTAGAAACTGTATCCCACAGATGAGTTGCTTTTCCAAGGATAAAGGTTTTGTCAGCAAAAAAAAGAAGGTACTGGGAACTAAGCCTTCTTTTACAGACCAGAACTGTACAGACTTTTTATACCTGTGATGACAGTGTAAGGCCAGCCTAAATGCCCCTGCATTTCTTAAAGCTGTCTGAAGTTTATATCTCAGTTATATGCAGTTAAAAACATTTTGAGAGTCCAGCAGCCAAAACGGTGGGTTGTGAACACACAGGACTCTGAACAGACAGCTTTTCTAGCTGCATCCATAAAAGAAAAATTATACCAAAGTAAATAGGTCAGTTCACAGGAGGAGTGTTGCACATTAGAACAGAAAGTGAAATGTAAAAGCAGAAAAAACAAAAGAGTTATTTTGGTGGCTGGGCTTCAGGTGACCTTATTGGCTTCAGTGCAAGTGAAGGTTTATGTTTAATAAGGCCTCCCTCTTCCCCTTTGAATCTACTCAATGAGGTAGAAAATGTTAAACTTTGTTCCTGCACTGGTGAAGTTCCTTTAATTGAGAATGTGCCATTTTAAAGCTGTAGGCATGCCAGTCACAGAAAAGAGAAAGCATTTCTTGCACTTCTCTTTCCTTAAGGACCCTTTTACAGAAAACCAAGACTCTAGACACTTACCTCAGTGCATGCCAAAACCATCAGAGAGAAAATAGGCAGGAAGAGCATAGCTGTGCTCTTTTCAGAATCGTCTCACTTTTGATTTTTTACACGCAGATTTGAATACCTCTTTAATTTTGATAACACGTTTGAGATTCATGATGACAGCGAGGTGCTGAAGAGAATGGGAATGTCCTTTGGGCTCGAAGCTGGCAAATGCTCAGCTGAGGACCTAAGAACTGCAAAATCACTGGTGCCAAAAGCTTTAGAAGGCTACATCACAGGTAAGTTAAATATTGTTCCTGACCAAATCCATAACCTTACTTTACTGAAGCAAATTTAATTATATTAACTTATGTATGTAACATTTGAGGGTTTGTGGGACTTACATGTTGGTACATGAACCAATTGTTTACTGTAAATTTTGGAAGGTTTGTCTTAGTTGTCCTGTTGACCTAATGCCCACTGATTTGTAACAGTGTGATGTGTGAGCTGCATTATGAAGAAATTATTTCTTAAATAACTAAGTTGACACCAGAACGAATTTTCATGCGTTTGTATTCATTTCGAGTAACTGAATGTATGGAGGAGCAAACTGGAAGAAGGCAGCTCTTCCCAAGCTGAGGAAAAGGAAAGAAGAAGAGCATCTTGAACTGGTTGGGTGTAATCCCTCAGGAGCCAGCAGGTGCCACCTGAGAACTAAGCTTCTCTGAATAAAGCAAAAGGCTCCAAAGCCTTCAGGACAGGTGTTCCAGGCAGAGGCTTTTGCCTCCCTCCCCTGTTTGAACAGGTTGTGCTTACACACAAAACTCTTTCAGTGTTGCATCACTGGACTAGAGCTGCCAAAATTTGCTATCACTTCCTGTAGTTATTGTCAGTGTGTTCTTCTTGCTAGACCTGCAGCTTAAACTTAGCCCAGCATTTTCTCAGGTTTCTGGAGGGACTTTAACTGTAAAGGAAGTGTTACCCAATTAATTACTGCATACAGACCTTTGTTTTTGAGGAAAGGGAACAAAGCTCTCGCCCTAATTTCTCTACTCCTGTATAAAAATTAGAATTCAGTTACATTCAATAAAAGTAAGACATTTTAAATGGCTTGACATTTCAAACTACATCAAATGTGCTTACATTTATTAACACTTATTTGTGTTTTCCTGGTCCTCTTGTTCTGTGGGTTTTAAAACTAAGATTTTGTGTTTTACTTTTGGTAAATTTTGAAATTACACCTGAAGTCTTTATAAATGGCACTCACAACAAAAAGAGAAGTTGAAAGAAATCTTCATTTGTTCCTCACAGGTTTATTCAGGTCAACATTATTTACACATGTGATTTATCACCAATGTGAAAAAGGCGAAAGGAGCAGAACCTACGTCTTTTAATAGTGTTGCAGTGTTGAAATTACTTAATTGTTCCCATGTGTTGAGGATCAAACTAAAATTTCTTTTTCATTTTAAGCCTGCATTAATTTACCTCCAGAGAACAGGATTTCCTTACATTTGGAAAAAACCCTATGACACTATTTACTAAGTACTTCCCTGGTAGCAAACCAGCAGCCTGGAAGAGTTCTAATCATAGGAAATGCATTGATTTTAATTTTTACTCAAAATCCATTAAAGCAAGTAATGTACTCTTCATACATGGATTACATTCAGCCACCTCTGTAAAAATTAGCTCAGAGGTATTCCTACTAGACTATGTACTTTTTAAAAAATAGATACTTTAATTTACACACCAGTACATATATTAATTTTAAAGGTTTATTGTATCTGTTGCTTATTACTTAATTGTGCTATACAAATCTACAATTAAGAGTATGAATTGCTTAGTGGTGGTTTCTAATTGCAGTAAATGACTAACGAAGGAAACAGATCTAAATGTTTTGCACAATATTTGAAAAGCCAGCATTTGCCTGATTATATATTTTTGGTCATCTTCCTATTTTAACCTTGGGCGTCTCTAGATGTTTTCTTATACGGCAAGAATAGGGAAATAGAAGTGTCATCATTGGTTTCTAGAATTCATGGTTACTTCTACATGGTCATGATGGCTCTTTCAAAAACAATGGCTTCAGTTACTACTATCCAGGAAAAACAGATCCAGGGCTCTTATGTATTCACTGAGTCCATTTACTGCAATCAAGAATCATTATTATCCCAGTAGCTGACTCCATGGACAGCTGCTCTAGAAACCAGTCCTGTTCTAGTATGTCCAAGTAGGTGAATTATCCCCTGTGCAATGTTGGTTTGACCTTATCCTGGTAATTTTTGCAGATAATTCCTGACGTCCAAACACTAACAATAGTTTGCACTATAATATTTACCAGTAGGACTAGAGAAGCAGTTGGAAGAATCCTAAGTCTAAACCAGTTCAATTAAAACTTTAACTTGACAAAAAATGTTGGATCATCTCAGTTTTGAAAAACAGTAACTTTCTATTTGCATTAAACAGCCACATAAATTGCTTGGAACTGCTGAACTGATGATGTGCACATCGCCGTTTTATTGGTAGATTTTCTTTTGAAGAGGATCATGTGTTTTAGCCATTCTTCAAGTGCCCAAATTTGATAAAAGTAGTGTCTTTGAGGTTTACTAGTTTCACAGTGTTTTAGCAAATAAATGTAATTTTGTAACAGGCATTTTAAATTCTCATTGGTGTGATCCCCAGGTATGACTGCCACTGAAATCAGCAGAAGCTAAGGCATATTGACCTCACAGAGAGAAATATTCTATGTGTCTTAAGTTATTTTTGTAACACACTTTTCTGTTGCTTGACTGTCATAACTGACAATGTCTAAATTATGACACTTGTACCAGGACACAATCCTAATTACATATTCCTGCCCATTTCTGCATTTTGACCCAGGTGTTTTCTCGTGTGCTCTCCCTGAGCCGGTTCCAGGCACTAAACTACAGGCTTTGTCTGGCAGAGTATTAGCAACTATTAAACAAGTAGAACTATGTAGCAAAGGGCTCCAAGCAGAACAGCTCAAGTGGGAAGGAGGGAGTGAGGTTGCTGGGTGAGCAGAAATACTCCACTGCCTGGGACAAGCACAAACTCGTACAACAGCAGCCAGAGTACCACCTCTGTCTTCTGGGCTGTGCACATCCTACAGGCACTTAACACAAAACCAAGTCCCACCTTTGTTAGTTGAGTCCTGACTACTAGAAATGAGGCTGCAGATTAAAAAAAAAAAAAACAACAGGAAATAAAAGTTCAGAGGGGTAACAACATCTCACCTTGTGTATCCCACCGAGGCAGTGGGCAAAGTGGTGCAGTTTAGGACTTGGGTTTTTTCCCTCTGGGAAGAAGTGCTCTGCTGTTTAGCTGTATAATTAGTCAGGACTAGAAAATGGGATGGAGTTGAAACCAAGGAGTTAAAAGCACCCACTGCCTGAGCAAGTTTGTTCAGATGTCAACAACACTCCTATGCAGCATTGGTATAGTAACTGCTAAAGCTATTGAGGGGATTGATTTAGAGCCTTCTCCAAAAAGTACAGATTTCTACCAAGTGTATCTGCTACAAGATATGCCTAGTACATGACAGTGCCACTATTAGATTGGGCTGCACCACCTTGGGAACGTTTATTCAAACTGCTTTCCCTGGTTTTAAGGGTAGCTTAGTAATTGGTCTGCACTGCCAGAATAAATAAGTCTCTTCATTGTAGGCACACTTCTATTTTGACATACTGGAAATGGCTTCAACTCCCCACCTTTCACAAACTTCTTATACCTTGCTGTTCAGAGCCCACTGGAAAACTGAATTTAGAAATACAAGGCAATGAAAATACAAGGCAGGGATATGCTTTTATGAACCACCTTTCTGCCATGCTTATACCTTGCTCTTCAAAAAGAAAACTAATGAGCTATTATCCAGAAATGTTAATAAGACACAAGATTACTAGCAGTGTCTTGTTATTCTTCTGGCATATTAAACATGTACGCACAGGAACACTCCTATACACCATGGTACAGCTCTATTAATCTAAATACAATGCAGTCGTTCCAAATGTTTAGCCTCCTCCTGCACAGACAGGAGGAAGCTGTTGGAACACGTTCTCTGTGACATGCAACCTGCATTTAGGGCAATCTTGATGAAAGACATCCTGCTCCATCCACATTTAACTGTTCAGTCCTCACAGATCACTCCAAAACTGCCACTTACTAACATTTGCTGTCATGTTCCAAGGAGTGCTGCCAGGAACACCACCCTTGCTAGCCTTGCTTTGTAACATGACATTTAAATACCTTGCTGCAACAGCTTTCCACTGCACAAACCAAGGTAGCCTGTGGGTCCATCCCAGTGGATGGTGAGCCAGTTTGCATGGCTGTGTCAGCCTGCTTAAAACAGTCCCTGTGTTAGTCAGCACTGCCAAATCTAGAGGAACCAAAGCTTAACAAGCACACTGAAGGACAAATGAGAATTGTATGTAACAAACACAGTTATTCCTCTTGCCTGCTGCTATAGAACAATTCTAGATAATTGTGAGTAGTACAGTCCCAGTTACTGCCACTGTGCTGTTTAAAACAGAGGCTTGGTGAGGCATAGAATTTAACAGTAAGGACCCTAACTTCTGATTAAATGCATCCAGCTGGAGCCATATGCAAGTACCATGGAAAAGAACTAGACAAACTTCGTAACTTCATTTTGATGTTAACTTTGTGTCAAGATGCAATTTGTGTAGGTAAATAGAAATGCCTTATCTAAGAAACAAACTAAAAACACACACACACCCCCCCCAGAAAAAATCCTGTAAATGTAATTGGGTCAGTGGACTTGATTCTCTTAGCAGAATGTGCGTAACTGGAAACAACTGACAGGCATAACTTGTTAGGGAATTTGAAAACAAGTCCTATGGGGGTTGTAAGCAACCTCTTCACATCCCCCAGGGGACTTCTAACAAACTACCTCAAGAAACTCGGCGTTACTGCCGGACCATTGTAATGGCCTTAACCCCCCCATCTCCTATCCCTGGGAGGAGGGTGCCGTACGTGTCCCGTAGGCAGTGTACAACAGGCTCTCCCTTCCACTCTTGGCCCCGGCCCTTTGCCATGGTCTGTGCATGTGCACAGCTGCTGCCAGCTCTGGGCGCAGGCAGAGCGGGTGAGGAGGCTGCCCCACAGCCAGCCCTGAGAGCACCGGGCTGCAAGTGCCTTTGGCCACCCGAACACACACAGTGCCACAGAGACTGCCTGGGTGGCTTTATGCTCTATCTCAAACCCAATACATACAAATCCTTTTGTACCTTCACCAGGTGGGGCAGCCAAGGCACTTGGAGCTGTCAGGACATTTCACAGGGTCAGGCTGTGGCAGTAAGTTTCCATGAAGGACTCCAGAACTCTTATTTCAGATATCTGTGATTGCATGCAGCCACCAGCCAGGTAAATCTTCTTCACCCAGAAGGAAAAGCTGAGTGCAAGGCTTAAGTGCATCCACAAAGACAGGATATCATTTCATCTTGATTAAACAGGACACATCTACAGTAGAAAACTCAAGCTGCTGGTACCTTCTAAACAAAATTAAGGGATCCTAACTGCAAAGGGAATGCAAAGTTTAAAATTGTAAAAGGAAGAAAAAAATGTAAGTAACTAGTATAAATAGTTATGCTTTCTTCTAGATATGTCTGCTGGATTTTCATGGATAAACCAAGGGTTACTTTCAAGTTCAGCACAAGCAGTTTCCAATTTCGAGGCAGCTGGAGGCACTTACGATGCTAAATCAAGGTAAATAAAATAATTTTTTATTCAAGGCTAATTATATATGCTTGTGGTATTTTATAACCTTGCTATTTCATACCATTCGCATGCAGGAATTGAGGTATTTTCCTATCATGGTTGATTTTGATTGTGAAAAAGTCTCTAATTCTGTCTTCCTTGAAGGATAATTATATTTGAAAGGTCAAGTCAACATTTTGAATGTTGAACACACCAGCTATTTCATACCTGTGTTTCGCAAGAATAAAATCACTTTCAAGCCCCTTTTCCTGATTAACCTTAAATTCCTGCCTGGGCATGGACTACAAATAGATAATTACATGTGGATAAAAGCCCAGTAATACTTCTGAAGAATGCATAAGAATGTCTGCTCTCTAAATGCACTACTCTTTAAGCTCTCATGAAAGAAGTTTAGTCCACAGAGCTTAATAAAAATTTAAAATTAAAAACCAACAACCAAACAAAAAAACACCATGTGCAATACCCCAACCTAAAACACACCTCAGCAGCCAGACTTTGCTTGGAGGTTACCTGTACCATAAAAAATGGAAATGGGGATTATTATTTTGGAGCAGGTTCTTTCTCATAGCATTAAACAGCTTCATTTTATATTGCAAACATTTCTGTGTATTAATGAAACTGTGATGGATTTCCCTTTTTTTTCTTCAGCTTAAGCAATTCTACTAGTTGTTTATGAAACAAAATAAGTCACCCAATATTCTTTTTTATAAAAACTTCCTGATGTTTTATCAGCTCTCCTAACTAATAGCTGTGTTTACTGTAACACTTTGGGATTTTTCCTTGGTAGCATTTCTTCAACTGAAGGAAAAGCTGAGGCCGAAAAGAAAAAGCTTAAAACCACACGAGAAACCCTCTAAACTTCACCCTTTCTGTTGTTTTGCTAGTGAGAATCCAGGGTTGTGTTTGGATGCTGAAGTGGCCTTAGCAACTGGGCAGCTGCTGGGCCCCAGCAGTCAGCAGTCCAGCAGTGCAGCATCCCGCGGGGAGACGCCCTGCTCCTTCAACGAGGAAGATGAAGAGGATGAAGATGAGGATTCTTCCTCCCCAGAATGAGGACAATAGAAAATGGAATATACAAAATGCTGCTCAAATATTCTTAATGGGAGTTCCTGTTTGGATTTTACTGGTTTCTTGCCTTGGTGTTCACTGTGTTCGGTGAACCAAAATGGAAGCTTCAAAACAAGTTTATCCATAGCTGAAATTGAAGAATTGTATAACTGAACACAAAGTGACATGCAGGGGCAGAGCAAAGTGGGTTTTATGAACTCTAAATGAGAAAAAGAACAAAGTCCCCAGAGATTCGGCAAAGTAAACCTTAAGCTCATCTTTTCCATTTTGGGATTCTCTTCCCCTTGTCTTTTTCAGGTGGAGAAGAAAACAGTAAAAGCTGATTCTTGGATTGTCTTTTGGCTGTGATGCCTTTAGAAAAAGGGGGAGTGAGCACACGCAAATGTGCTAAAATCATTATTTAAACTGTCTTGTATGAAAGTGGTTATGAGGAAAGGGGGCTGTTAAAATGTTTGCTTTTTTCTGTTCAACTTGCTGTATAGAAGATTCTTAAAGTAATATAAATTGCAAGTGATGAAATGAATCTTGAAATAGCTTATATCCATTTTAGATACTCTAAAAGTAACATTAGTATAAAAAGTTCATATGTTCATTTATATTGCAGGCCTAATTTATTATAAGTGATTATTCTTAGCCATTATTAAAACAGGAAACAAACAGTATTCTCTGCACCAGCTTTTTTATGGAAAAGAAGAAACTGTATTTCTAGATTACAGCATATTCAGTGTAGCTTTTCCTTTACTGTTCTAACTTTATATAATCCCTTTGATATTAGAACATGTCTTGTTTTTTTTAAAAGGCCTCCCACCATGTTAAGGATCTCAGGCAGCGTGTTTTCAAGGCAGTCTTTTCAAATTTGGGGTGGGAAGGTCACATAACTTTTAAAGTCATAGGCTGAGGTTCTTAGAAAAAAAATTTCAACAATACATCATTTCATGTTTTGCATTCTGGTCAGCCTGGATTCTGACAGACTTTTTATCAGTAACTTCAGTTGCACTCACTTTGAAGCACCTTTGAAAGTTGTATCAAACCACTTAAAATAATCTATTGCTCAAGTTACCCAGCTCATATCCCATGTGAACTGTTCAATTAGACTTGCAGCAGGAGGCTGTGTTTTTCATGGCTAACATCACATCCAATCATAAAGACCTTTAAAAAAAAAAACCAAACTTGAATCTCAATGCCAAATACACTGTAGATGTACTCTTCTTATGGTGTTCCAGCGTCCAGGACTTTGCCTAGCCTCTAAGTTAACTATTTGTCCTGAGGTAAATCTTTCCAGTTTTTGCACGGTCTGTAGGTGGTTGCTGCGTCTCAGCTGTCTGAGGAGCTGTCCTGGCT
The DNA here is from genome assembly GCA_013397315.1 of Donacobius atricapilla. Lineage (NCBI taxonomy): Eukaryota > Metazoa > Chordata > Aves > Passeriformes > Mimidae > Donacobius > Donacobius atricapilla. The sequence continues at coordinate 1,268,596 of WBMY01002937.1, forward strand.
CTGTTCCTGTGCTGGGGCAGGAGGCAGCTTGTGCTGCTCACCTGAGCAATGGCAGCAGCTCCCCCCGGGCTGCTGGCATCACTCTCACAGCCTGGGCTGTGTCCTCATCATCTCTAACAGCCAAACCTGCACTCACTCAGGCCAGCAAGATCCAAAAGCACCGAGCCTGAGCTACAGAGAGAAAAAGAGGCTCCAGCTCAGCTACGTGGCTGTGTGCAGGAGTTAGCACAGGGCTGGCTGCTGACAGGACAGGTAGAACTGAGGGGCAGACAAGCACCAGCTGCATGTGTACATTAGAAACATCAGACAGAAACTCCTCACAGATCATTCAAACTCTGGCATGTGAGGAGTACTGTGAGGGCAGCACCAGTATGTAGATACGGCTCTTGACTGAGCTGTTTTACACAAATGCGTGGCAGATGCACAAACTAAAATGCCTGCCATGGTATTCACCCTTGGGGCAAGACTGTTCAGACCATCCTGTGCTCATGGCTCACGGCTCACAGGCAACGGCAGCGTGAGGGCTTTACACCCCCTCACTTCCACGGAATCTGTAACACTACCTCGGTTCCAGAAAAGCTTTACAGATACAAAAGAATATTCTTGCTGAGAGAGTCAGTGCATTGAGCCAAGTGGCTCACTTTTGAACCAGGGGGAGAAGGGAACAGGTACTCCACTCACATTACTATGGAATTGTCAGCTTCATGATTGATATTTCATTTAAACAGACCATCACTTTCATTCTTAAAAAATCCATTGCTTTTTCAAAAACTGCTCTGTTAGTCAACTTCCATTGAAGAGGGCAGATCAAAGATAACATATATGCATGATCCTAAGGAATTCTTTAAGAGGGAAATACCTTCCAAAGTAATTATACCTCCCTACCCCCAACAATACATTAGGGACACATTTAACTTTACACTTCTTTCACACGTCCCACTCAAGATCTGTGTAAAAAGAAAAACCAGCAAAACACTAACCAGTTCTAAAGAGCAGCACTTTGAACTATAAGAACCTGGTCAAAAAAGGCTTCCAGCCCCAAAATGGAATGTATTTTATTAGCAGTCAGTAGCCTTTCTGCTTTAAAGGGGGAAGATCTTCAGTGACACCTTTCTTCCATTTATGTCTGTGCCCTTCAAAGCTGCAGCCTGCACAGTGCTTGCTTTCTGGCAGACATCAAACTATCAGATTGAAAGATAAAAATAAAAAATATGGGAGCACATAACATTTATCTGACAGTTGAACCAAGCCTTTAAAAGTTATTTTTCATGGACTAGTTGGATACAAAGTACAAAACAAGTTAGAACATTTAGAAGAGACTTCAAAAGTAAATTCTTTCCTTGGGCTTTTTTTGTGCCAACTACCAGTTGAGGATGAAGTTCAACTGAAGCACAGTGGTCTTGTGGCTACACTAAAGTCTGGGAACCAGGAGAATTTGGGGCCTTATCCAGTCACAGTCACTTGTGTATGATCTCAGGCAAACCTTTCAATCATTCCTGATGATCTTAGCTGCCATATTTTAAAAAGAAACAAAAAACCACACAAAAACCACAAACCAAAACAGGTAAATGCAAGACCTCACTAAAGGCAGCTGCTGCAATTGTGAGTAAGGAGGTTGAGAATATTAACAAACCACAGAGCTCTCACTAAGCTCATGGCAGTGCTTGTGCTCAGCTGCTTCAACACACAGGCCCTCCCTCCTGCTGAGAGCCAGCAAACACATTCCACAATAAAATGGTCATGACCAAGACTGGTTTTCCCATTTTCTGTTCATTTCTCATCATCATCTCCTGTCTCATACAATATCCCTGATATTCATTGACAGGAATCAAGCAGCAACTTGTACTAGCTCATAATTCATATTAGAAAAAGTTAACATTTAAATTTTCATGCAACTTGTATTTAAGATAAATTTAAGTGATGTTTCTGTGTCTTGGAGCACTCTCTCTTGGTTATATGTTCAGGGGGCACTTGGCTGCAAGCAATATAATGCTGTATGTAAATGCCTTTATAGCTATAGTGGAGTGAACAACTTTATCTCTGGAATAACTTTGTGGTGCTTGACAAATCTTAATTTGACTTAGAAAAACTTGTCAGCTCCACTGTCTAGATGAAAAACTACTAGTGGGAGACAGCATTTTTCTATTATGTGGAAATCTGACATAATGTTTATGGATTTTAATACTTAAAATTATATTAAAGTGCACCAGTTTTCTCATTTCCGCATTGGAATTAATTGTCAACAATCCACCTAATCTCAGAAAGTGTGTGTATCTAGCAAATGAGACCAGTTCAGCTGAAGGTATGACTTAAAACTAACACCATTCAACCCAGTACAAGCCCTGCTGTAGGTGTTTCTATTTTGGTTAAGGGGTTTTCGTTTTTAAACTACAGTTTGCAAATATCCCTACATCCTTTTGGGTAGCTGGAAATTGTCAAGGATACAGAATTCCCACAGAAGGGCTTCTGCTGATCAACTATCAGCCTGAAGTAAAATTATGTAAAAAGGCCTAATAACCAAATTCTAATCCTTTTGGATTTTTAAAGGAAAATGAGGCCTTCATGTTCATACATGAAATGATGCTTGAATTCAGAATTCACAGTTAAAATTTAAAAGCTCAAGTGCTCTTTCTTTTGACCAAATCCACCATTTTAATTCAAGAGTATGGCTGAAACGTGTGAAATCCAGGCAATACTCCTTTTTAGTAGTTAACTGGCCCTTTTCAGCTGAAACTAATCCAGGCAGTTGATTGTAAAGACTTTCCTTTTAGTGAGTTAAAGATGTTTGGGGTTTGGATTCATTTAAAAACAAAGCCAGTACCACAGGGTATGGTATAGAGAAAACAAACCAAAGCAAGCTATCTTCTGCCTGACCCACCTCATTTATATCTTTTCATTCCAGGAATCTCTCAGGAACATGATGATAGTAAATAACCGGATAAAATGAGCTGGGGATGTGTGCTTTTTTAATTTGTGATTTAAAAAATTCTAGTAATAGCCATACTTTGCAGTGACATCCTTTAGCTGCAGTTGGGGCACCCTGAGGCTGAAGGTGTCTCGGTGCCAGCACTGGGAACGGGTGTCTCCTGCAGCATTAGAGAGGAACAGGGGAGGGAGGGGCCAAGGACCTGTTCATGGTCTTTGTTCTTTAAAACGTGCCACTTCTTGCATTCTGGCCTCTGTCTGCAAGCAATCCACCAACGAATCATTTGTTCATTTGTGGACATCACACACCCACCTGAGCACATGAACAGCTCTAAATACTTAATTTTCTGCTGGCAGATGTTCACACAACTGATCCTGATACCATAAAACTTTATGAAACTCATTCCTCAGACTTAACAAAGTTCCCAAATCAGATGTTCTCTTTCCTGTTTAGCTGTTAGAATTTTGTCTGGTGAGTATTTTTAAGAGGCTGTGAGTAACTCTTCTTCCCCTGATCCAGGTATATTGCCAAAAAATCCCCATAACCAGTGTTACTCCCAGTTGTTCATTCCATCTCCAAAGGATTACTGTCCTTTCAAGTCACTGCAGAGCTGCATGTCCAAGAACCCCCCAGCTCCTTCAGTCTGATTGCCTGAGGTGGCATTCGTGGATCCCTCCCCAGCTGGCACTGACAGTGAGGAGAGGCAATGCTCATTGAAGCAGTCTGGCAGTAACAACTGAAGGGGCTGCAAAGCTGTTCAGAGATTGTACAGTCACTCTTCACCTTTAGTACCTTGTCTGCCCACCCAGAGATCAGACAAAACCAAAATGTTTTCTTTCTCCTTCCATATTTTTGACAGTACCGAAGAATCCAACATTTAGGATTGGTGTCCTAAACTGCAGGACACCAAAAATTCTTGCTCAAAATTGGGCAGAAGTAACAGCTGAGATCTAACCATCCATATCCAAAGGGAAAGCCTCCTGCTTAGGACCAATTTGGAGCAAATAAATACTTCTGCATTTATCTAAGAAGAAAAGCAGACTGACCTGAGTCACATCAGTATCTGTAACACAGCCATAGTAATTCCAAGCAGATACAGGAACCTCCCAGTAGCCCAACCTTGCATCTCTTCTTAGTCTTCTGTATTGGCTAGAAAAGCGCAATCACTTAAATCTGATCTCCCTAAATGGCATTCTCAAGTACTCAGCACTCTCCAGGCATGGGTCCTTTAGATATGTGGACACCATGGGATAACAGGATACAGCAATGTCAAATTGAAATCCAGTTGTAGATGCAAATCCAACTCATCGACCCAGAAAGTTTCTCCAAGACAAAATGAGTCTTTACTGGTGAGTTGGTTTTAGCCCATTCTCATCTCCAGGCTGAGTGAAACACTTGTCTCTCACACTGCCTGGTTCCTGTGCTGCCCACCGACACGAGCCAGGCTGCCAGAGAGGGAAAAACACCAGGTATCCACAGCCCTCCCTGCTGGCATTTTCAGGTCACACTCTGAATGGCCACAGAAGTTGAAACCATCAGAAAAGGTGAAGTCCACAAAACCAGTCTCCAGGCTTTTTGATGGGTTTGTTAAATAACTATTGTAACTTTAGCAATTAGTAGATTTGGTTGTACTAATGCAGGGATTGAGTGAATCTCCCAGAATTTCTCCAGGAAACACCAGCTGAAATCACAACGCATCACAGAAGTTTCTGAAAAATTCCCTTGTCTTAAAGGCCATGCTGTATAATTAAGCATATGCAAAGGGTACAACACTGTATCTCACAAACACCTACTATAAAAAATGAATCCTACTTAGAACAAACCTGTAAGAAGTAAGATGTGAGCCTGTCCTTGGTCCCCGGGCCCTGACTGCAAACCATGTCCTGGGACCACGGCACAGCCTGTGTGTTTGCATATCCTACAGGAGAAGGTGGCCAGCAAGCACAGGCAGAGTTTTACACCAGCACTTGTTTGCTGGCACCTGGGGGATGATCTGGCAGTAGATGAGTCCTTGGCAAGGAGGACTGATGCTGAATTCTTAATGCTGATGTGCCATCAGCCCATGTGCTGAAGGTGCTGCAACACGCACCAAGGGGTAGAAAAGGCAGGTCCAGCCTGCATCCCCCCTTACAGTAGCACTTTTTAATATCCACTAGATTCCACATGGAAGTAATTGTAGACACACTTCCTTTTTATATTTAAAATGCAGAAACCACTTGAAAGTCCATGAACTTTTAAATTAAACTTTTTTTTTTAAGAACAAGGCCAGTCATGGACAAAGCTATTTAATGACCTCCAATGCTGAACTCAAAGCAGGGTTTTGTAAACATGGTGGGTAGGAAGAGACAAATCCAATTATAAGTATGCTAATTATATGGGATTTGAAGTTTTAATCTTCTTTTTAATCTACTTGTCTTGCTCTTCCAACATGTATTGGCACAAAGCATTATACAAACACTTTAGTGGAAATTTTTCTCCCTTTTGTGCTAAAGTCTTGTATCTTCAGGAAAGCCCAAGTTTCCTATTCACCTTCATTTGCTGCATATTTTTGAATTCTCCATAGATTTCTTTCTTTCCAAATACCTATAAATTAAAAACTAAAGTTTTATTTTTGCAGAAAGTCTGTTATTAAGCTATGCCGATATTTTGTCCTGATCAAATGGTGTTAATTTCCACTACCACACTGTATGTGGCTAGAAGTAGTGTAAAAAATAATGTGGTAGTATTTTATGTGCTTTAAACACTGACAAAGATATAAAGAAAAGTGCATATATAAAGTTTTACTTTCCTAGTAGGAACACTGGCATTAGCGAATAGTATGTTTGAACCAATAGGAAATATTACTTTGTAGTAGCAAACACTTTGTAAATAAAAACTTGCTATTTTTTTAACGGAAATTTTATAGAAGCTTTTTCTGTATACTCAATTGATCCCATGTTTACTGAAAATGCTGCAAGTGGGAATTGTACATTGCAAATGGGGGTGGGGAGCAGACAGTCTGAGCTGAAAGCTGTGTATGCTTTGGAGAGGAACATCCAGTTTTATGTGAACTGAAATGTAAACCTTAACTGTAGAAGAATTGAATAAAATCATTTCAAGGCAATGGGACCAAGCTTGTCTTTGCAAAGAACATTGCAGAGAAAAGGTCGCTCAAGGTTAACACTGCCGGTCTGCACACCTTGTGAGGAAAACAAGGAGCTGCTTTACATGGGAAATATCACAGCCTTTGGTTCTTGAAAATGGCACAATCTAGCAACTGTGCCCTCCTCGGCTCGTCATTCAGAGAAACCTCCTATGTCATTATCCAGGGAGAGATGCTGGACTTCTGAAATTGTTACATTTTGATAAGACAGAAAATGTTTAGAGATAATATCATCCCTATCCATTCAAGACAAACACCTAATCCATATGTAAGAGAAAGCCCCAGAAACAGGGTGTGTTCCCCTGGTTTCATGCTAGAGCTATCCTGTTGAACACCCTTCAGACACCTACAGACTCTGAACATATATCCTTCCAAACCCCTTCTTCCTATTTTGGTAGCAAGAATCCAAATCACAAGAATTTAGGCAGCATTAGAAGCAGTCCTTCTTCATCCTCTGTGCTGGTTTTCCAACTCTGCCAAATACAAGAACACCAAGTAATGTCATGGTGCTTGCTTTTCCCAGCATGCACAGGAGACCCACAACTCACTGTTTTTAATCTCAAACCAGCTAAAAGTAAAGGTTAAAGACGATAGCAGAAGACTTACAAAACTGTGAGTTCATTCTTGTGTAATAAACAGAAACTCTACCACAAACTCCTTTCATCTAAAATGCAATGGCATATTTGGGAAGGCATTTTCACTTACAGATTTGGCAAATAACCACCTAAAAACTCTTGCAATGTCTTTTTTATGGGCAAGAAACATGACTGCAGAAATGAGAGGATGAGAGGGTATAGCCTTTATATCAGCAATAAAGATACTTAGGGCTTATTTATGCTTCTTAAAAAAAAATCTAAAAATCCTTACCTTCTTTTGTGTCAGTGCTCCATAAATTGCTATCAGAATGATTCTGAAACATTAAGCTGATGGTGAACATGGTTGGAATACTCTCCTCTAAAGAATCCTTAGTTCTTTGTGCTGTTTTCAGCTGGAGGAGTTCTCCCCAAGAACCCAACAAAGTAACTGAGGAAATGCAAATCATAAAAGCCCATTGCATCTTTCCTAAGAAGTACTCAGCATGGATCTCTAAGAAGTCTGCAAATAATGCTCTCTGAAATTACAAATACTGTTGGTCAGAGTTTCTCTGACTGTCCAGCCAGATACCATCATATAAACTAGCCTATGTTTTTCTTCACATAAGTAAATCTGTATGTTTCCTAAAAAAAAAAAAAAATTAATTAATTGAGCAAGGGTAACTGCTGCAGGATTTAGGTGCTCTGTGCTGATAATGGAAACATTAAGACAACAACGAATATTGTCCTGGGTTAAAAATAACAGTATTTAAAACTGTATCTTGTTGAATTCCACACATTCTGTTAGAAAGCAAAAATATCTGAAAACATTCAGGAAAACCAAAAAACCCCTAAATTTGTGTAGGTTTATTCAGTGAACTCTGTCTCCAGCCCAAGTGTAGGATCGGAGATAAATGTGAACAGCACTTCATTGTCCGAGCGCCGTGTCACGAGTGCTGCCCTGAGCCGTGTGACCCGTGTAGGTCGCTCCTGCGGCGGCCCCGCTGGGCTGCGCTGCCCGTCCTGCTCCTGCCGGGGACGGAGGGACCCGCCTGCTCCGGGGTCCCACGCAATCCTCAATCCCTGCTCTGCTCCTCCGACCCGACATCGTTCAGAAGGCTGAAAAACCTCACGTCACTGGCACTTCTCCTTGCTGAACCACGCTTCAGAGGTAACAAAACAGAAGAAGCTGTTCTATATATTTCACAGACCTTCCCATCTGTCACAAAGGTTAAATCAAGTCTGTCAGACTGAGAGTCCCAAACTGTTGAAGGCACTGCTGCCCACGGGTTCTTTCTGCTGCCCCCTGGACAACTCCTTGCGGGCTCGGTTTAGTAACATTTCAAGAATCCCTCACCAGCCACTCAGAGAACTCACAGACCCCTTAAAAGACTGAAAACCATTGCCCCAGGCAAAGCCACACAGGAAGTGATAGAAAAGCCTGCAACAATGAGATGACATCAAAAGGAAGAAGTAAGCAAACAGAAGGGTTTGTGTTCTTGCAGCATAAGGTGGCAAACAGAGGTACAAAAAGGCAAAATTATCTAAGCACCATTCACGTACAACACATGAAACCACACAGCCAGTACTCTCCCTTGGTTCAAATGACCTCTGCTAACCCAAGTTTTCATCATCCTGACACTGAAGTCTGGGTTATGCAGCAATGACAGCATAACATACAAATAGTACATTCAACTCATCTGCCACCATTAACTGAATATTATTATTTTTCAAATATTAAATTAAAAAGTTACATTTAACACTATATTATTTTAAAAGCAGCAAACTGCATTTTTACAGCAGCTGCTAGCATAAGCAAGATATTTATTTTTAATAAATAAGCAGCACAGCGACGTAAGAGTCTTGGCACATTTAGAAGTTAAAAAACGTTTCAAGTGAGTAAACCCCATAAAAATGTCCTAGCATTGACCTGTGTACAGTTTCAGCCTCCGGCTCTGCAGAGCGAAATTAAAACAGCAAGCAGAGCTCCCAGTTACAGGACGGGGCTGAGTACATGGAGAACAAGTCCCTGCAAGGAGAGGCGGGGGGTGAAGGCACCACAGACAGGCCCCACCGCACCCACCCGCTCTGCAGTAAAGGGAAGA
>WBMY01002937.1:1277361-1298776 GCA_013397315.1 Donacobius atricapilla
GGAAAAGCTATTTTTAAAGGGGGGGGGGGGAGGGAAAGAAAAGCTTCCACAACTGCCAGCATGTTTTAAGGCCACACCTAAGCTGAGCATCATAAAAAGAGGTGTTCGCATGTTCATGTGTTTTGTTAAGAAGCTTTAAATCTACTGTTTTGGAATGACAGCTTTTCACCACAACACTCGTATTACTCTCCTTTCCAAGAAATTGCATCCCTCTCTTGAGGACGCGGCCCGTATTTGCCGAGTTCCCATGTCTGCCGCCGCGTGCTCCGGCTGGGGGCCCCGGCGCCCCCGGCCCGNGCCCGCCGCTGCCCTCACGGTAACGGCCGCGGGCCCGGGAGCGGCCCCGAGCTCCGCGGGGACGGAAAGCACCAAGCTCCGCTCCCCCGCGGGGCACCGGCAACCTGCGGAACACTGCCGCTACATCCACCGGCTTATAAACAGCCCCGATTTCTGAAGAGTTTGGAATTAGCATCTTAACGCTAAGATAACGCTTCCACATTACTGTAACCAAGTCATTGAGTATTACTAATTCTAAATTAACCAAATTGTAGAAAAAGCTGCTGTAACTGTTGCTTATAGGATGTAGGTTAACACAGCTGCTGGCTCTTTGCGATCAGGTTGGCCAGGCCCATGTAAGCCCAGGGAAATCCCAGGTTTTATTATTATTTTCAAACCTTCTCACCTTTTTTATATTTTCTCATCATCTTATTAGCATGACTAAAGCCAAATTCTAAACGTTCTATCTAGGCTTACAAACTTCTATTTAATGTTCTGCCAAGCTTCTACCTACCGTTTTCTGTCATCAGACAATGTATTAAGTTTATTAAATTAAGACTGGATGTGATGGGACTGCTTTGTCTAGAGGCCACTGCCAAATGACAGAGTCAACTGTATCAGAGCATTTATCAGAACACTGTTTGCTGGCCCTCAAGCAGCAAAATGAGGAGCAGAAGCTTTTGCACTGGCAGAGACCTGCTGAGGTTTGCACGTTAACTGCAGACCCTTCCAGCACATCGAACTGTACAACTGTGTGTGTTCCTGGGATGGTTGGTATTGACCTATCTGTTTATCTGTAGGAAATTGGTGATTGGCATGATGACAAATGGGCACATATACTACCAGAGATGCAACAATTCCAGGAAATAAAGCAGTCCTGGATGGTGAAGATTTTTCAGAAATTACTGCAAATTCATTCATTTCATGGAGGAGTGCCCATATTTCAAACATTTGGAAAGTGTATCACCAAGCGGTACATTTTCTGACTAATGAACCATTCATAGTTAAAAAATACATTGAACTAAAAGATAATTAACAAATATAATAATAATAATTTTAAAAGATAATTGCAGCCAAATATATCCCACTCTGATTACTAATGGATACTATCCCTCCAACTGGGAGTTCTTGTTTCTATTCCACTGGTTACACTTGTGTTAGAAAGGATCATATGAAAGTATCAGTAGCAGAAAAAACCCAATGAAACAGGAGACTGTCCTTTCAAATTCTTCAAAAATAAAAAACCTGAAAGTAAAATGTAGTGAAGCTCTGAAACGGGAGTATAGAGGAAAGAAAATGCACAATGCTGTACCCTGCTCTGTGTTCCCTGGGCTCGGTGGTGTTAAACTGAACAGGAGAAACTGCAGAGACTTGTGCACTTACCCCACATTCCCACTGGTCCTGATCACCAGCAACCACTCACTCAGTGGAAGAACTACTACAGATTCTTGCCTTTACACGACTGGCAGTGCACTGTGTGCCGTGTTCTCAAGGAGCTTGGCAAGCAGGGGAACACAGAACATGTTTTTTGCAGGGCAGAAGGAGTTAAGGAGCCATGTGCAGGAGTTCCCCGCAGATAAGAACAATGTGAGTCCCCTGACAAGCCAGGCAGGCAGTCTGGCTCAGCAGATAGCAGGAACATGAACTGAAGGGGCAAAGACATCTCACAATTCCAACAGCCATTCGTATCCTAGGGAGATTTCAGAGAGCTCTCTTGTCATGTTTTAAGCCATGGCTGCATTTCTCTTTGTCAGAGTGCATTTGCCAGTTGCACTGCTGAGTTTTCACATGCAAGTCAGCCTGCAGCAGTTTCCAGTAATGGCATCTTATGCAATTTCTGACCTACTTTATAACATTGGGGCATTTGGAAACATGAGCTCCACTGCAGCAGCTTTCTGCTTGACAGTGGGACACTGCAGCAGGAAGCACAAGTCTTTGGACAAAACACACGGCTCCACTAAAATACAGGTGACAAACAGACTATACTTTTCAAGGTATTTGTCAAGCCATTAGGAGAATCCAGATCAATCATACATATTATTTTTAGCTAGAGACCACACACATTATTTCAAAAAGATCAGATGGTCAAGTCAGTAAGCTCTTACATAGGCACTGACCTGCGCGCTCTTTCTCAGCCCTTCTAGGCTGCAGTTTCCTGAAGAACACCTCAAATGACAGCTTGTCTGTGTGACTGATGATAAACCATGGCCTGGTTAACAGTACAGGGATCTTCTCTCTTCTCCCACGAGCCAGCTCTGTTCAGAAGAAAGGTGTCTTCGACACATCCTTCCAAACTCCAGCAATAAGTGGAAGATCTCTGAGAACCGAAGTTTTATCAATGAGTATCTCTGATAGTGTTTTATTAATTCCACTACCAAATGTGAACCTAACTACTAACAGGGACCTAACACTACAAAAGGAAAAAGAGCATATAGAATCATTCCTGCCATTAACTTGAACTAAGCCTTAAACAGGAGAAGAAATAAGGAGAAATTTGGATTACTATCCCTTCCTTCTCCCCCATGAGAAACAGGACTCCAGAAACATTTCACTGTGTGGAAATTTCAAATTTGTAATCTGATTAAGGTATCTGGCCAAAGCTGTTTGAGTGAGCCAGCAGACACTTGTCACTGCAAACTGTGTTGAAGTTCAAGGTCTACAGAGCAGTGCAGATCTTCAGAATAATGCTGGAAAGGTTGGTTTGTTTTTTCCCTCCCCAAGTTCTGTTATTAAGGGAAGTTCTAAGCACGGTTAGAAGCAAAGACCATACACACCATCATGCAGACAAAATAATTATGGCCAACTGACATCCAGTATTATTCACCAACAGCTGCTTTATCTGGTTTCTTTAATGGACAGTTACCACTCTTGCCCTGTAAGGTCCAATTTGTACCTTACCACTGCAGTGCCTCAGTGATCTTTCTTCCACTATTTTCCTGCAATGCCTCAGCTTTAGATGAGGGTATTAGTACTACTGAAAACGACAAGCTTTGGGGTCAATTACTTTCTCTGTCAAATGAAAGAGGTTTTATGAAATGTTGTTACTCACTGAATGCTTATTTTGTGTCCTTTAAGATAACTAAGAAAATTAAGAGGCTTCACCTGTAGGTTAATACATTACCTTGAACCTCAGTGCAAACCCTTCTATTCTGTCAGGTTAAAACTAAACAAAAGAAAACGATGCCTTATACCCAACAAGGAAGTTACTGTGCAACTTAGAGGACAAAATAATGAGCTGCTTTCTAAAGAAGGCACAGCCATTGCTGCAACTTTTCTCAACTGCACATTAAGATTTGTAATCTTATCTGTGAATTTGTTTTAAACTAACATTCAAATCAATTGATCTGAAATTTATGACCACTTGTAAGTAATATTTAAATCAAGCAATTTCTATACATAGAGAGGAACTTGCAGAATCACAGATGTTGTGCTAACCTCTCCTGAAAATTGAAAGGCAAAAGAAGCATTAAAAAAGTTAGGTGTTAAGCAAAAACCCAATTCCTTACACTAAAACTCACCCAAGCTCTGATGCATTATGCTTTTTCACATTCACAAGAACACTTAAAATGTTAGGACAACTTGGTACTAAATAATAGCCAATTAAAATATTTACAGTGTTTAGTGCATCTGTCCCATTTGTAATTAGAAGTGGCAGTTTCTGAAGTTAGAATCTGCGGCCCAGCAGGTTTAGGAGAGACCTTGTTAGGGACAAAAAAACCCTGGAGGAGTTATCACTTGCGGGAGCTCTTTTGTGTCAAAAAAGTAGAAATAGCACAATATGCTCACAAGTCACATAACATTTGGGTACTTGGAAGGACAGATTTTTATACCATACAACTGTAAAGCAAATTCAAAAGAAGATAATCCTCTCTAATACACAATATACACAGCTAAGTAAACTTTCTATACTTGAATATGAATTTTTTTGTTCCAAACACATTGATAACCATCAGCTTGTAACAGGAATTGTCACCAAATCCTGATGAAACTCTTAACAATTCCCTTCAGGTTGTGCAAAAATCAAGATGAGGCACTGCTTCCACAGCTCCATGCAATACTTACTGTGCAGACCACATAAAAAGATTTAAGTACATGCTAGTGAACAAAACTTTGAAATTCCCTTTACTGGCTTCCTTAGGTGCTTGCCTGAGATTTAAAGAGACAAAAAAAGTCTTACTTTTTGTCATGAATTATTAGAGTTATTTGATCCAAACCACAGAGTGACATTCAAGCTCCTAGTAACCCTCGCATTAATGATTTTCAGATAGCTCTGCTAATGATTTTACATTAAGAATCAGTCACCAAATTAACATACTTTACACTGCAGCAACCTGAATTTTTGACTTAGCTTTTCTCTTTTTCCTCTCCTATTGAAACAGGAAGAAAACCTGCAGAAAGTATCTTACAGAGGAACTCACTCTTATCTTCTATATTAAAATGCTTCTTCTAACAAGACAATGGCAGTTTTACATGTTTTAACTGAAGGGGCAACTTCTGTTGCAAGACTACTGTAAAATGAGGCCTCTATACTGGATGCTTTTTCTATAGCAACACAGGCTGTTCATAGTCAGGAAACTCTTAAGGTAAAAGAGGAGTCCCATTTTTGGCGTGCAGACAACATCTGTAACCAAACAACCATCAGGACAAAGATTCATGATGCCAAACAGCTGAGGACAGAAGTTACTTCAGTGATTTATCCCCTCAGCACAGCTAATACAAGTAAAGCTTCCAATACAGAAGTGATGTTCTTCAAAAGGAAACTGGAAGGAAACCCCATGTGGTGCTACGTAAGAAATAAATGCCAAACCAGAAAAACAACTCAGTATTGATGCAGAGGATGGGCTGAACTAAATGAAGTAATTCTATTCCCCCAGTGTACATGGGCAGAACACACAATCACCTCAGGTCATTTCCACATGTGCAACAGCCTGGAGCAAAGGGAGACCAGAGTGCTGCCCACTGTACGTGAAGATTTTCTGTTCCCAACAGGTACAGAGCTAAACCTGACCTACAGGCAAAACTGAGCAGTAGTTTCTGAACACATTTATGTCTCATGTTCTGTTAATACAATGCAAAAAAAAAAAAAAATCTGTCTAAATGAAAGATTCTTCATGGTAGATGACATTAACAGAATGTTTTTCTCAGTAAGAAAAAAAGCACTAGTTTCCAGGTATACTAACACAAACTGTAAACCTGAATTTTTTACAAGGCTTCAGTAATTTGATGGCAGACTAAGTGTGAATGCTGAGGTGTTTTAACTAAGTGTCTAGCTAGCAAGACGATTAGCACTTCCACTAGCAGGGGAAGTCAAAGCTCTGAGTAATTGCAAAAATCTTTAAGATTAAAGCTTTGAGCATTCTGAGGTTTTGAAATCCATACTCAGAGCTGCCCACATACTCTTAGCATCGAGGATTTTTCCAGAAAGCCTTAAATTATGCAGTTTTCTCCATCACAGGAGACCTACCTCATTTTTTAAGAAGACCAAAGTATACCCTCTGATGCAAAGTTCTTGTTCAGCTTCAAGCTCTATTTAACTCAATCTCTCCAAAAGTAATGATGAGTAAGTTTCACAGAGAGGCAGACTTAAATAGGGCAAATCCAGGTTCACTACCAGGTCCCTGAGAACACTGCATTTAAAAAATTGTACAAAATCATTCAGCAGGACTTGATGCTGAGAAATGTATTTTCCCTTTCCAAATCTCCTACTGAGAAAGAGGCAGGGTGCAGGGGATTAAAAACACAAAAAACAATTCCCACCCTCCCCACATTTTTTTTTTCCATACTGATTCATAACTCCTTTAGTCTACAACTCTTCCTTCTACTTTTCATTTGCTTCCAGATTTTCTCTCTACTGCCGGGGAACTACTACAGCAGACATTTCAGTACAGGAGTTTTCTTTACTACTGCTCTACAAGCAGCATCATGCCCAGCCAGAAGTAATTGCCAATCAGTGCTAAATGTCATCTGTCCTCAGGGGATCATCTTATCTGTTGCATGAGGGATGTAAATAAAACCCTACAGCTCATTTTGTCTCTCCACAAGCTTCTCCTCAGCTTCCCCTGCAACCCTGTGCGTGTTCATGTGGAGGGTGGCAGGGGAGTGAGGCAGGGAAGGAGAAAGCACCGCAGCTGGTTTGGGCGCACACTGGCAATTTTACAGGTTTGAAATTAGAAGTTCCAGATTTGAAGGCACTAAAAGTTACCTAGTAAGAATTTACCAGTATAAAAGTTGAACATTTCAGGTTTCTGGTAACATGATAGTAAATTTAAATCTTTATTCACAGTTTAAAATGAAGGCTAAGAAACCTCTGTTCTAAAGTTCGTACGAATGAAAACAGTAATTTAATCCTATCCTAATAGTCTGTACACACCTGTTTACAGATAATTGCTGTATCCTTTACCTATTCGAGACACTGAAATAAAAATGAGAAATAGTTCAGTTTAATTAAATAGCTGAACACTAGACTTACTACCCATACACATTTTATATGCTTACTTTGATAGCTGAACTCCCCCCAAAAGCTGTTTTTTTTCTTTCTCCCCCCCACCCTGTCCCCCCAACTGATAATAATCCTTGCATGTTTCAATTAAAAAAAAACCCAAAACAAAACAAAAGAACACCACTTGTACAAAATCTAGGGAGAACAGGAGTTTATTGAGTTTTACCTGTCTGAAAAGTGCTGGTGAAAAGTTGCTATTTCATGCTTTGTCTATAGACAAGGTAAGTCAAAAGAGAAATTGTTGCAAAAAACAAGCTCATTTGAAAACTGAGTGTTTCTCCAGAACTTCTTACCATTCCTAAGTGAACACAAATGTGAGTTTTTACATGAAGCTAGTCCTTGTCATTATCAGATGCAACATCTACACTTAAGGTCCCTCACAACTATTCAAATACTTTCAGGCAGTATTAATACACGGAGAAGCAATTAGTCGTATCTTCAAGAAGCCAGGTATCCCAGCTCTAAAAGTGCATCATTTAAAACATTAGTAATGGAATATTTTGAAAGAACATCTCATTCAGTATTAACGCATGCCATTATTACAAAAATATTCATTGCATATTGTAGGAACAACAACTTTCTTTTGTAGACAACAAAAAGCATGCTGAATGGTATCAGATCAATATAAATCTATTTTTAATGAGGTTTAAGACACTGTTCAAGTCCCATTAAGAGCAGCTTTCTCCAACTGTGCATCAGTGTAGGCTGATATAGGCTGATGCACAGCTGTTAAAAGTTTTTCACTAATGTGGCTTAGACTGGCCCCAAACTTAAAGCAGGGCATTAATACTGGAGCTTGAATTTTAGAAATCCTTCGTTTCATTTGTTTAAATAAAACATTAAAACCCACTGTAATAATTAGGTATAAAAGTTGATAAGTAACAAATTTGGGCCTAACTAGCACAACATACAGGTATTTACACAAATGCAGATTTGTGGTCTTTACTATTGGGAAGACATCAGAATGTGAACCATGTGCTCAAGCCCAACCCCCCAAGACTGAGAGACACAAAAACCTTGGGGAAGAGTAATATAAATTGCATGTCAGCTCAACTGCCCAAGTCAGCCCAAGAGCTTGGCTCAGCCTCGTTCAAAGTGAGCAGCAGTCACAAGTAAACCAGTCTGGTTGTAGTCATGTTAGCAGCTGCACTTTAAGTTACACTGCAAGTAATTAACCCCAAGTCAACAGGGTGCTCCAATAAAGCAGTTGATGACACCAATTTTCTAAATGGATGATGATGAAATACACAGAAAGCCCAAGATGAAAGAGCAGGTGAAGATGTGAGATGTTAAAATGATGCAACAAAACAGATAAATAAATTAAACATGAATGTTTAATCAAGACAATCCTTTTTCCTTTTTTCTTTTTTACTTAAACAGAGGTTCTTCCAGAATTTTTTTAGTTGGAAAATCAAAGCCTATTCCCACAATAGTGAGTCCACTTCTTTCAAGCAGCTCTGTTGTACAACTGTTACCAGGATCCTAAACTATTTAAATCGTTTTCTATTGACATTTCTGAACTAAAAAGTTTCAAAATATTGTATAGATTTTATTTGTGCTCCACATATTACAAGCAATTAACAACACAAAGAAAGGTTCAGTTCCTCAGCTAGAACACCAAACTCTATACCAAGTATTACATGTACACAATACTTGCACAGTGACAAGCACAAGAAAGTACTAGTTAAGCACTTACTTTCAGGTATCCATGCCAATTCTTCAAATCTCCCACACCACCCAGTCCACAGTTTAAGGCATCTCCACACAGCCACCCATCCACTGCCCCACCCACTGCCACACACACCATTTCTGTTGGAGGTGTTCACTCTTACAAAGGAATCACTATGTCAATCAGGTACCATTTATTATTTATCCCTCTAACCGTGTCAGCACTGAGATATGACAGTTAAACCAGTGTTAAATCAATACAATATTTACAGAGCACAGCACATTAAGCTTGAGACACTCACTTGGAGGATAAAACCACATTTTAGAGCAGGACAAAGGTCACCATTATTATGTGTTTGAAAACAGCTATTTACAGGTCCCTATGACATAACTATAGTCTGTACACTGTTCCAACAGGGCAGGCAAAAAGCAGGATAGGCATTTATTTTAAGGGAATTTAAACATACAATTTGGAAGCATATTATTATGCTACCCTGAACGCCATAAACCACCTTAACATTCTTCAAGGTGGTCTCATATCCTAGAATGGCATGTCCAGCTGATACAAAACAGACAACACAACATTTACTTTGTGGAGAGTGCTTACTCCAGCTATTCAGACATCAGAACTTTGAAGGCAATTCGTCCCAGAAACTTGTCACGGTCATCTTGATTTTTTAAATTAGGTGAGCCCAGGATCTTACACTCAATTGCTATTTCTTCTTTGGTACCGTTGGGGGTAATTGCTAGTTGGACAGCAACTAGAGGCTGCAAATAGTGAGCCTAGTAAACAGAAAGAGGGGGAAAATATTTCAGAGAGCAGAATAAGTTAGCATTAAATTAACATTTAATCCATCAGAACAGTTAGGAAAAAGGCTAATTAAGAACCAACTTTTCAAAGTCCAATCTGATTCAGATAAGACACTTGTTTTTTCCCAGGTTAGAAATACATTCTTCATACTATTTCCTAACTAATATATTCAACATAATTTGAGTCACAGACAGTATCTTCAAGAGGCATATATGACTTTATCCCTTTCTATTTTATTAGGTTCAATTCTTCTAGAAGCCTTCAATGGAAGAACCTCAGAAATTAGTGTCTTCCAACCCATTTTATTGACTGTTCTGCGTGTTTTGGGTTTGGTTTGGCAGCGTGTGTATGATCTGCCACAGAATGCAACTTTTCTAGCAGGGTTTAAAGTGTAGAGTCTTTTTTCCAAAAGCATGACTCAACAAATACTAATGAACCAGCTACCCTTCTCCCCTATCCATTTACTTGTTCAGCAACAAACCGCTCTGAAAGGTGTTTTCTGTTTAATAGCTTTAGACAGACACCTTCCCTTGAACTTCCTGACAATGTCCTTCCTGGTCAGTCATCTTCAGTGGAACAATATCAATTAGGGACTACTACAGAAGTAAAACTTAAGAATAAGAGTAGAATCAATTCCTTTCTTTTGTCAATCCAATATTGTATCTGACATCCAATTCAGTAAGAACAACTTACACTCTCTCGTACACTGTCTATGAATTAAATAGGAGCTTATTATACAATGTTTAGGCAGCATTTTATGCCATGTTCATGAAGCATTCCCATGCTTTATTGATATTTTTAGGTCAGTAGTGCTGACTGCCAATTAAGCAAAATTCTTTTCCAGGTAAAAATTCATGTAAGTCAGTGGACTAAATACCACACTACAGTACTATTTAAGTATAAACCTTAAATTTTAATTGAAAAAAATTTTGTGTTAAGTCTTTTTTCCTTCTCATTAACTTAAAAGACTCCTTAATACATTTCTGATGGTTTTAGCCTGTCTTCTCTACCAAAGAACACACTACAGAATATTCAAGGTCTCGTTTACAAAGGATTATGTCATGAAAGTAGATGTGCTAAAATCTTTAATATGAAGTACTAGTAAGAAGTAGATTGAATAGGGGTTCCAGATGAGAAATTTTCCTGTGCTCCCATAAACTTCAGACTGGAAGGGAGGAAATGCAGCTGGGCAAGGCTCCCTCAAAACTTTCCAGCTGTAAGGGTGATACCACACTTCCAGTTTTCTAAAAATCAGAACTAAAATTGCCATGTTTCCTCAGGGAGAGAAGTCTTCACACCATCAAGATTTTTCCAAAGGGGTACACAATTTTTTATGATGTTTTGAAAGGAGATGATACCAGAACAGACTTTTACTCAGTATAAAATCTGGAGGAGGAAGCAGGAAGAGAGGCAGCAGCCTCATTGACTATGTCAGATCATCTAAAGGAACATTCTCCAAGGTCAGGGAGTTGGGCTCATTGTACTAAGCAGCGAAAGACAAAGAACCATCCTGGACCAAAACATTGTAGATATTAGTACTTTTCTGGCTCCTACCTGAACAAGAGCAGCAGGTTTATTCAAATCCTCTTAATTTCTTTACAGAATAAAGTAATTTAACAGTTTGACACTGATATAACATAAAAATTCTCTTGCATAGCCAAGAAATCAATCCAGACCCTTGAGACCTAGTCAAGTACTCAAACGTCTCACAACTCTTCTTACTGCCCCTTCTTTTTCTCACTATATTAATGTTAGGAGAATTAGGCTTCACATAAGCAAGAATCCCTAAAACCATAGACCCTGTTCCACATGACCAAGTGAACATGAAAGGACAGTGAACCAAAAAGGGGGGGGGGGTAAAAATAGTAACAACGTTTTTTCTAAATCACCCAATTCAAGCAAGGAATAGCACCGTGTTCTGCCGATCTTCATTAGTGTCTTTTCATAATCCTTCATTTGCCATCAGTGTAGCAGCAAGATGGGAATTCTGTTAGTAAAGTTCTTCATCCCATCCTTGGTACAAACTAGGGTTTGACATGTCAAGGTCCACAGATGCTGTATTTTGCAATTCTTAGGGAAGCAGTGCTCTCCTTCCCTATTCTTTCAGTCCAAGAAAAGGACAGAGTCTGTACTGACTCCAGCTGTTGGAAGGACTGGCAACCTCTTTTTAATTTGCATGCCTAAGTGAATAGATGGAGTACCAATTCACAACATGGCAACAAAATGGAAAATGCAGAACCACCCACAAGTAATATGAAAGCAAATGTTGAAGAAAAAAACCCCTCCTTCCTCATTAGGAAAAGCCATGGGAGGATAAAAACATTATGGAACTGCTGCCAGTATAGAGTACACTGGAAAATTAACTGACAAAAGAGTCATTTAATACAAAAATCACTTTGGTGAAATTACAACCACCCTCCATGGCACACTATGGATCTAACAGATTTATGTTTTAAAAAGTACCTCTATCTTCAATGGTGAACAATGTTTATTAGACTAAATAATAGTAAGAGGCAATATAATTTTCTGTTTCATAGAAGGTATAGATTTTCTGCATACAGTGATCACAAACTGATGCAAGAAAATAAAAAAATTAATTCAAGTTTCAAAAGACTGGAGTTTCAAAGAATGGAGTTTTACTTCTATGTATTCTGTGTTGATAAAGTAGTGAGTTTGGGGATTTTACAACAATAATTTAAAAAACCACCAAATCTATCTGCTGCCTTGAAGTCCCTCTTCATAAAATGGGGCAAACAGAAAACACGACATGCAGAGTCACAAACAAATATAATTAACGACACCAAAAGGACTTATAAACTTAATACCCTATACAGAAACACCAAGGATTAACTGTTAGAAAGTGTATTGTAATATGAAGACCCAGCTTACTTCTCCCGCCTTTCCCTGCCTTCAGAAAGACTCCAGAAGATTTCAATGAGCAAGAAAGAGCCGCCGCTCAGGACTGCTGTGTACAGCCCCCTCCATGAGGGCAATGCGCAGTTTGCTCATGTCTGCCAAAGCACGTCCCCAGCCTCAGCCAGTGCTGCGCAACACCTGCAACCCTCCTTAGCTGTACCTCATTACAGAATTCAAACTTCAGAAGTGATCTGCTACCAGCACTGTAAATGCACACAGAAAGCAAACACTGAAACTGAAGACCACCATTAAGGGATACTTACATGCAAGCTTTTCCCATAGTATGGGAAGTACTTCAAGTCCATCGCGCCATTAGGAGGAAAATAATTTATGTTAACCATGCCTTCTTCCTGTAATTGCAGACAGCAACAAAAGCAGAAGTCAACATTTGCTTGCGTGAAAATGAACACAACATTTAAATGATAATCCAGTGATAAAGTGCAAAATACCTAAAAAAGGGCAACTGACTTACAAACTCATAGAATAATTCCAACCAGATTTCTTTTGGCAAAAAGTCACATGCTGCACATACCTGCTGCAGTAAGGATTAGCAGTACTGCTTAACTTAGCAATCTAGTCAAAGATAGCTTCTCTTCATACTTATGAGTCAAAGTAATGGGGAAGGGGGAAGAGTGTGTTCATTGTAATGAGTAATTTAACGACCCAAGCCCCACATATATAATTAAAATCCCAAGCAGCCCCAAGCAAGCCTGTGTATTTTGGTGAACCATGTGCTGTTTAAGGCCAGGTGTTTAAGCCTCTCAAGCCTGTCATGATACAAGCCTTCACAAAAAACCAGACACCTCTCTGCAACAGTGTTCTTCCTAACATAAGGTGCCCTCTTATCCTTCAAATACAGGCCAGATAAGAAGAAACCCAAATGGTTAAAATGGTGATGTTGCTGCAGTTATACCACCACCTGAGAGGAACAGATTCAGGCCTTATCACTCAACTGGCCCCTGCAACCCCAAATCCTGGAGTAAGAAGCAGCTACCTACAAAGCTGCTGCCTAATTCAAGGAGTCACTCAATCCATAAAATATACAAAATAGGTATGTATGATTGAGCTGTCCAGACACAGGCTATCAGTACAGCAATACACAAACACCCCTCCCTACATACAACATTCCTCAAGACTGTACATCCTGGCAGAATATCAAACTACTCCTAGTTCAAACCACTAGGAAAAGCCTAATGCACCTTTCTGTAATCAGTGAAATATATTGCAATAACCAAGGGAAATCTCATTAAAACAACCCCTCCAAAATGCTGAATGTAAGTTCAGAACATCACTGCCTGTTCCATGTAATTCACAAGTTCAGAGTGTATTAGCAAGTTTCACTGTTTTTTCCCCATTACCATATACAATAGCTGTAATTTTAAACAGATACCCTACGAAGATTAGAAGACAACTGCAGTAAGATCAAAACATATTTAAGAACAAGCCACAGCTCACGGTGATCATTTCCTCAAAAGAATATACTATTTTTTTTTAGGATATGGCCACATTCTCATTCCTTTGCAGTCTAAATTATTGCAATCATTAATATCTGTTTATTAAGTATTTTGGACCTTGAGCTTGCATATGTAACTATTAAGCGGGAATATGTTGATTTTCACCATTGTTCTTTATTTCATTTAAAGCTCATGCAGCTGAAAATACTCACTTTTCAAATATATTGCTGAAATAATGGTTAAACAACCAGCATATGGAATAACATAGGCAAAGTAAATAGGAGTAGTGCTTTCTGGAGCAGCTAAATTCAAGGCATGCATGCAGTCATCACTATACACTAAATATATGCATTAGGCTATCAGTGCAATAGCAGGGAGGCTCTGGGACATGCAGCTGCCTATTCTAGTGCAACTGCTGGGGGGTTCCAGATCTCGAACAAACAATCCTAATTAATATCCCTACACAATTAAGTAAAAGCAACCAAAAAACACCTAAACAAGCTGCATTTGCTGAAGAACTTCAAGAATCTGTCCATTAGTGAGTGTCACTTTCTCTGCTTATCATTTCGTTTCCACGAAGAGCTGCTGACAGTCAGCAAATCCAAAAATCTGACAACTTAGCTGGACAGACAGACTTCTACCTCACTAACTGGGTCTTAATTAAGACTGTCGTTTAGAAGGAAGAATTTGCCAGCTAATGAAATAATATACAAAGGGCCAAGGAAAGAACTTGGGCAGGAATGATCTATAATCACTTGAGAAGAAGAAATGGAGAAGATAAAGAGCAATCTTCATTAACAGAAACTGTAAAACAACAGATTTCCGTCACAAAAAGCAAGTTAACTCAGATCCTGAGTGTCCTGACAAAAGCAAGGCACATAGAGCGTCATTCATACAGCTATTCTTCTTTCTTGTCAACTAGAAAGTGATTCCTAACACGAAGTCAAGATGGTCAATAGACAGCAGAAAAAGACGTGTTTTGGAATTAAGGCTCTATTCCTTTTCTCCAGTTAAAAACAAAAAAAGGTCAAATTTATCAGTTTTCAGTAAAGGCTGTTTTAATTTGAAAGAAATGCTGCTGCAAGATATTCTAGCACATGTAAAACTGCACAACTCTGGCCCCAAACTAAAGACCTAAAATGCTGATCTTCAAACTTCTTTGAAGTTGGTTTGAATTTTGAATCTTTTGGTGGTTTGTTTCTCTTTGTGGAGATTCTCAAGACTGCAGCAGCTCAGTTCCTACAGGGTCCAGGAGCAAGAGCCAGCCTGACACTGCAAATACTCACTTCTCTCATCTACAGAAATTACAGCGATGACAGCTTCAACTGCATGAGGGCAGAGGGGGAAGCATTCCCAGCTCTAAGTGTGCTGACTCTGAAATAAACCATCTACCTATTTTTTTTTCCATTAAAAAAAAATTGCCATATAAAAAGTGCAGGGAGAATAAAAAAGAATCACCTCACAGGAGAATGTCTGAAGAACATAAATTCCACACTGAAAAACTTAAAATTATGTTTAAGGTTGCCAAGACTGGCAGGATGTGCAGAGAGAAGCCATTAACCTCATTTTGTATTTGAGAGACTTGTAAAAGCCTCTCAAAAATACCATTTAAAAGTCAGATGGTGCGTTAAGTCCAGGCAGACACTTCTCCAAATCGCTCTCAATATATGTAAAATTGATGCACAGGAGTTCCATCTGAGCCTGAGGAAGAAGCATTTTCCTGTGCAGTGACTGGTCACTGGAACAGATTGCCCAGAGAGTGTGGAGTGCCCCTCACTGGAGACATTCCAGAACTGTCTGGACACAACTGTGTACCATGGGCTCTAGGATGACCCTGCTGGAGCGGGCAGGTGGCACCAGACGGTCCCTTCCAACCTTATCCACTCTGTGACTCTTAACTGTAAGAAATATTTAAAAAGAGAGATGAAAGGAAAATAAAAGTCTGTGAACAGTAAGTCTACAGGATGAATTCTAACTGGTACCTAAGCTTTCCTAAGCAAGTAAATTATTATGAAGTACAGTGAGAATCGGCTAATAAAGATAAAATAGATACATTCAAAGTAGCAAAGCCTGGCAAATACTTCCCTGGAAGTCACTAAAGAACTAATACAATTAGTACTTTTAAAATTCAAAACCATCCCATTTATGTAGATCTCAAAAATTTTAAGTGGATATGGTAGCAGAACTTCGTACCTATAGCAAGAGAATGCAAGAAAACACACACAAATCATTTCTGTGTATCCCAAAGGGTAAAAAAATAGCAAAAAATGCCACCATAATCAACCGAATTGTTATCAAACTTACTGTTTTGCTAGTGAAACCAGTTAAGAAGGTAAGAAAAAGTATCATCTGCTTAGTATAATTTTTACTACTGTCCCATAGAGCATCCATAGAAGAAAGTTGAAGAAATAAAATCATAAAATAGGACTGCCATCAGTATTTTATAAATCCCTTGAAGATTAGTTCTCAACTCATCACAAGGCATTTCTTGTGATTTCAAGGTGGAAATGAAGATGACTGCTCTGGATCCTAGTCCATGTTTCAACAAGGACTTGAGATGCAAATCCAAGTTCATTCACTGATGGCACCAAGCTAAGCAGTGCAAAACACTTCAGAGAACTTGATCTCTTTAAAATGATCACAAAAAATGACAGAGGAGGGGCCAAAAATAGCCCAAATTCAAAGCTGTGAACTTTGAGAAATCACAGCTACAAATACAGACTGAGAAATAACCAGAAGAAAGATTTAAATAATAAAACAATTAAAATAAAGACTAATGCATTACCAACAGCAAATTCACCTTGCTTTCAATGTGATCACAAAGGGAGAAACGCTGTCACTAACAATACCTCAGGCAAACTTGTGTCTAGTTTGGGATATCACATTGCCAAAAAAAATTTATAAATTAGACATGTTAAAGAAAAAATAGTACTAGTAGAAGTAGAAGGATCTTAATTGCTTTATTCTATTCAAGAGAACAACGTGAGGTTTGTGAATGGAAGCAAAAAAATCAGTCTCAAGTAAGAGGAGGAATCACCTTTGTTTGCAATGGACTGTCACGGAGAAATCAAAACTTTCAAAGACTCCACAAAAATCAAGTATTAAAACCTGTGCCTACCACAGGTATCTAGGATGAAGGCAAAAACCCTTACAAGTGTTCGTCTCATTAACTGCTGGTATTTCCCAGCCTACACTTTTATCAGCCACCAGAAGCGAAAAGCCAGGACTCTGCCCCCTGCTCAAGCTACAAACTTTCCAGTGCTTCCTCTGCTCCCCAAGCAGTCTAGGAAAAACACCCATAAGTCAAAGTAATTATTATAATTGCAATAAAACATTCTGTGGAAATCCATTGGTACATAACAAATACACAAAGATTAGCTGTTATTATAAGTAGTTTATACTTGATTTGAAGGCAATTTTTACTTGAGCAGTAACATTAGTTTCCACACACAGTTGTCTTACCCATCATTTATAAAATTGTTTAAGGTGCACTTGCAGCATGGAGAAAAAATAAAAACATAGGTTATGAAATGGGAAAACAAAATATAACTCATAAGAAATAAATAAACGAGACCACAAATACACGTGTATGCATTTTCCTCAACTCTAAACCAAGTCAGATAGTTTAAACACATCTAAGGATGAAAAACAACCAAAAAATGTTTCTAGAAGTACACTGAAGAAATTAAAGACACTAAAACTAAATTAGACATACAGTAAGATGAAAAACACAAACGGAAGTACAAAATCTTTAAGAAGGAAAGAATGAAATAAACCACTTCATTATTCAGTGTAATCACAAGGAAAATAAACAACACACTGATTTCTTACATTCTGAACTGACCTTAGGAGTACACTGTATATGTGGCTCTCCTTCAGGCTTTAATCCAATTACCTAAAGGAGACAAAGTTAAAATATTTACAGACCTTTTTTCCCCCTTTCCATTCTTACAGACTGAATTTGAACTTTTCCCATACTAAATATGAGTTCATACAGGGAGCAGATCTAGCCAGTGTCATTTTTATCTGAACACAACTTTAAACTAGGACTAAGATTTAAAGTACTGTTAAGTAAATGGTTTACTCAGATTAACTTAAAATAGTTACAGTAGTCACAGAAAGTACTGCTTTCTTATTTTACATTTAGCATGTAACTTTAATAGCTCAAACCAGTTAGCAATTCAAGTAACAGGTAACATCATTGAAAAGTCAAATACTTGGTGAAGTTTTCCTCACCTTTCATAGTTTAAGAGTTACAGAATGCATTACATTCTAGTTAAGAGTTCTGGAACACAAATATCAAGTAAAACACTTCACTTTGCAGAGTGGTCTAGAATCTGTTTCACAGAACAGTAAGTAAAGCAAAGAACAATATACTTCTTAAAATAGGATTCTGATATTTTGGTGCAAGTAGTCAAAGCCAATACTTTGTACTGTATTAGAATGCTCAAAAAGGTCACTTCATTCTACTCTGAAATTGCTCAATGTTTCAGTAAATTACACTGTTCAAGAAACGCAAATATCTTGAGTAGCAAACTGAACACGTGTTTCAGTCCTTCCCACAGTAGTTTTTTCATACAGCAATAGTTGGGAGCATTTGTACTAAGAACTAAAAAATAAGTAGGCACTTACTCTATTCATTTTCACGAGCACACAAGGAGTTCCTTTAGAATAGCCAAAATTTGCATCTTCCTTCCCAGAGCACTGTCCAAGGTCAGAGAGGTTAAACCGACAAGCCTTTTTAATAGGAGCATCACTCTGATCAAAGATCTTTCCCGAGGTACACTCTATGTTTTGGGACTGCTTTGAATCATTATATGCTATGAAACAAAAACAGCTTGTAAATCAGTGGTATAAAACATGTAAGTAGCCAAAACCTGCAGATGCCTATTATAATAGTAACTTCCCTAATAGTTTCCTCAAAGAAGTATTTTCAGAGCACTGTCTCTTACACCCATCTTAAACACTTTTTCAAAGCCTACAGACAAGTGGTAGTGTACTTGAATGAAAAAAAGAATATTGCAGAAGAATTAATACTTTCCTGTTTTTTAAATTTAACAAAAATCACAACTTCATTAACTTCTGTACATTAACTAACTACATATTCTATGCCAATAATGTATTAAAATACAAACAATCAAGTTTTTTACCTGGAAACTCAACCAATTTTTCCTTTGCACGTGTTTCTTTTACAAATACACATGAAAACATAGAAGTATTTCAATAATTAATATTGAATTATCTCTACATTTACATCAGGTAGTATAACTGAGGTTATACTAGCATCTCAAGTTGTTTCTCACTTTCTTGTATTTCTGAAGTTCACAAATGCTAAACTACACCCATTTCAGATACTTTGTGGTTTCCTCTCCTCCCTTACACCCCTGCTCCAGCTAATAAGGTAAAATGGAGAAACGGAAAGTTCATCCTCAATGCAAGACCCACAGAACTGCAGGAGAGGAAGGCAGGCATGAAATGCAGCACTCCTCCCAGGAACCCTGGGCACAGCTCTGAAAGAAAAGCCTACTCATAAAAGCTTTTAGTAAGCATCAAAACTATGAATATGGAGAGATTTAAGTACAGCTGTAGCTAATAAAGCAACCCATGCACACAGGTGAGATGTCACAGTACCTCCTTCATTCTGACTTACAACTTCTGGGGTGGTTAAACTTGTTAATATTTTCAGTTGATTTCCACACTATTAGAATCAGTGTACATATAGGCACATACGTAAAATAATGCATGACAAACCAGTGATTCTGCCATCCTTCAAGACTTGTCCTGTGTTACCTTTCCTCCATGTTCTAAATTCAGTGGTTTAATATTTCTGTGTGTAGATACTGCGTATCAGAGTGAAGAATCAATAAATTGCGATCAATTTAATCTTTGTGTGCCTCATTTTTCAAACAGACACTCAAATTCTTTAGACTAAAGTATTGTCACTCAGTTACCAAACCATTTAGATTAAGACTAATCGGGTAAGTCTTGATAAACTTAGATTAAGACTAATCTCATAAATCTTGATAAACCTAGACTAAGACTACTCAAATAAGCTTCACAAACTTGATAAACTCAACAGTCTTGATCAAGTGGAATACTAACAAAGTATTATATTATCGAATGCAAGACCTACGTTATTTTAAATTGATTTTCTTGGCATATATAATTTCTGCACCTCACAGTATTTAAATAACCACATCACCCAAAATTCTCCATTATGTACTGCACTATTCCTCATACTCAGGCTCCCTGTCCAACACAGGCATTATACTTTTTCTGTAACATGCAGACTTTTAGAACACATCTACAGTAACCATGAACTTGCATTAGTCTCCATAGCAATTAGTAACTACAAGCAAGAAATGAAAACATGTACTCAAGATTAAGACTCCTAAATTGCTTGGGCAACTGTTACTTACATTCAAGGAAGTTTTGAAGTGTAGTAACATATTCTGAATATGATTGGCTGTCACTCCTGTTAAAGTAGAATTCCAATGCAGTGTCTGGCTTTGGTGAAATCATAAGTCCTTAAAAAGAAAAAGTTCAAGTTAGGAACTAAGCAGCTTATCTTTCCTTCACCACTCTGACTCCTACTCAAATATCCATAAATTGGAAAATGTCTATCATCTGTAAATAAACATGAATGTTACCCCTATATTCCACAGTAGTGGAAGGTACTTCGTGTTTGAAGCCAGTAAACAAAATCAGCATTACTTTAATTAACATTTAAATCCAACCCAGTGTATAACTGCAATTCACAAAGCAAACCCAAGTGATCAGGAAAAGCAAAATCAGCAGTTTAATCATTTTCAATCAAAGATTTTTATTGATCCACTTTCCACATAGCAAATTAAGCTTAAAAAATAATTTTAAAATACCCAAAAGCACNACCAGCCCCGGCCCGAGCTGCAGGAGGGTCCGGGCCGCGGGCCCGCACAGGCTGAGCCCGGCCGCAGCGGAAGGAGGGACAGGGCACGCAGGGAGCACAGCAGCGCGGGCCTGTCCGGAGCGGGGCTGCCCTGCTGCCCCACCGGCTGCCCGGAGCCGCCGAGCTGAGCCCCAGGGGCCGCCCCGAGCAGGGGAAAGCCAAAGGCACGGGCACAGCCCCCGCACCCGGAGCTGCCCCCACACGGTACCGGCTGCTCCCCGCACTCATCGCAGCCTCGGCAGCTGATGAAACAGCACTACACCACCTGATACTGCAGCAGAGAGTCAATCGGTCCAGAAAAGCGTGTATAACTGATTGCTTTGTTCACACTACCTTAAGGTAACTCTGAACTAGCACAGATTAAAACCCTGCAGTTAGGATTAACAGGTGAGTGCCCATGCATCTGTCTCCTCAAGTACAGCTGAGAGCAGACATTGCAGATGCACAAAAGAGAAAAAAAGCAAACNAAAACCTTCACTTCAAGCAATAGTTCACCAAAGCTTTT
The DNA here is from genome assembly GCA_013397315.1 of Donacobius atricapilla. NCBI lineage: Eukaryota > Metazoa > Chordata > Aves > Passeriformes > Mimidae > Donacobius > Donacobius atricapilla. The sequence continues at coordinate 1,298,419 of WBMY01002937.1, forward strand.
GGCAATACAGAGTGAAGCTATGATTGTATTATTCTCATAGAAACACAGAAAAATAATTTTAAAAGTTTGATTATTAATAAAGGTGGCTTGAGAGTTACCCCGGTCAAAACAGACAAGCCAAGTTAGTTTTCAGTCTTCTCCTCCATCTCCTCAAACAAGGTTTAGGTGCCACCTGTTCCACGGAGGACACGAGACACTTGTCACAGCCCCGGCTCGGCTGGGCCGGGGAGCCCCGGGCAGCCCCGGCTCCATCTGCCCCGGGGAGCCCCGGGCAGCCCCGGCTCCATCCGCCCCGGGGAGCCCCGGCTCCATCCGCCCCGGGGAGCCCCCGGGCAGCCCCGGCTCCATCCGCCCCGGG
>WBMY01002937.1:1309668-1357027 GCA_013397315.1 Donacobius atricapilla
GGCCCCTCCCAGCCCGGCCCCGGGCAGCCGGTGCCCGCCGTGTGCCCGGCCGGTGCGGCGCGGAGATGCTGCGCGGCGGGGCGGGCCCTGATGCACCATTTTAGAGAAGGGCCAGGGGAGCCTCGCAAGGGTAACCCCCGTCTCGGCACTCCCCGTAATCCTGCACCACGCCGAAACACGGGGTGACAGAACACGAATGCGTCAAGATGCTACAGAAGGGTTGTTGGTAAGGTGACTCCTGGAGCTTAAGGGCTCAAAAGCTCCCTTGCTGTCGCGCTCCTGAAGGCCCGAATAGCACAGCGCACCCCCCTTCCCCATGGCCCGGCTGGCGGCCCAGGAGCAGCCCCCAGTTACCCTCTGGCAGGATCAAGAGCTGGAATTCTCTTTCCCCGGTAGGAAGCGGAGCAGCGGCAGCCCCCAGCCCTGGGGCTCAGCTCCGACGCCTTGTCCCTCTCACAGAGGTCTGAGCCAGGGTCAGTAACAGCATTAACTGGGGACCTTGCAGAACTCAAGTGTGACTGGAGAGCTCCTACATCAAAGCAGTTCTAAAAAATAGTAAGAGACCAAACCCGAGTGAAAAGGCAACACAAAACTACATCTTAAAAATGTAAAAGAAGCAATTTAAGATATGTCTTACAAGGAAACACATATTTATCAGGATGGTTAGTTTAAATCTTTACAATGATTGCAGTATTGCTAGAAAGCAGTAAAGTATAAAACAGAATAAACCTATTTGTCTCTCGAATGTTTGATTCCAGTAGTCTCTCTTGTTACAGTACAACATCTAAATCATTTTATTTGCTGTAGAACAACAGAAAATAATGTATCACTCACTGATTACTCCGTGTCACACTGCTCAGCTAATAGAGTCCATTTCAGGCCAGAAATAAGCCATCTCCATTTTTTATTTTTCTTCTAAATGTCACCAAGCAAAACACTGTCATTCCATTTTAACATCTGCTTTGCTGCATTAGTTTCCCCAGTTCATTCAAATAGTTATCCTACACTATTAGGGAATAACATGTCAGCAAAATGTACCTATATCCATTTTTTTGAACTGGGCACTATATGGATTCAATAACATTAAAGTTTACTAGATGCAAAGAACAGTGGAGATTAATATAGATGTAAAAAAATCAGCTTGTCTCTAAGGAACGACCAAGCCCTACATCATGCAATGAAATGTCAACAGCTAAATATATTAATATTTTTTTAAATTAAAGAAATTATAAACCAAAGTATTAGAGGAACTAATATTATCCAGCATCACTGAAACTCTTTGGTCTGCACCTCCTAAAACATAGGAATGTTTTTGTACTCTGCTCCAGTGAGTTTCAGAGGCTCAGTTTTACTCTAATAACTATTATGCTCATTTTTAAAATCAGCGATCTCCTGCAGCCCAGCCTGACTCGGATGGAACAGCGGATCCTCAGCCCCACTGAAAGTCAAACTGTTTCCCAGATGGAGGAGGGTCAATATCCTGACTCACGGACATGTAAAAGCCCTGAGCTACGCACTGATCCCAGGTAAAACAACAGAAGGGTCTCTCCATCCTCCAGTGAATACAAAGTGCTGAACAAGCCCGGCCGGATCTGCCACGCGTTCTGTGAGAGCCCAGACCTGGGCATCAGCCCCAGGGGCAGGGGCAGGGCCCTGGCCTGGCACAGGGACCAGCACAGCCCTGGCACTGCTACATCACAGCAACTGCAAAAGAACTAATGCAATCCAATGGGCATAAAAACTTGTCTTCTAGAAAGCAGACATCTGCACACATTGGTGAAGAAATGGTACAAAAACTCCTGCAGCCCCTTCTGATATTTACAGTAGCAGGGAAATATTGGTGATAGTTCAAAGAATACTGAAAAATTATCCAGAGAGCAGAAAACGAGCTAATATAGAATATGAAGCTTCTACATTTCAGCTTATTTAGCTTCTGAAAGAAAAAACACCTGACAAGAGACTGGATCACTTCGAAAAAGTACTTAAATATAGGAAAGATATCTCAGTAGTATGACCTTTTCAACCTGGCTGACAAAGGCAATGGTATCAATTTGCTGGAAACTGGAGCAAGACAAACCTAATGTTGACATTTCCTGACTGTGAGGGCAATTAAACATTTAAATAACTTTTATCAGCAGAGATAGTGGGTATATCTTTGCTTGGATTTTAAACATGAGATTAGATATACTTTTTAAAGACAGGTTTTAACTCAAGTTTGGCAGAAATCCAGTTGTGTGTGTCAGGAGGTTACCGAAATACTCGAGCTGGTTCCACAGAGAGAAATGAGGGAATGGCGCTGCTGGTTCTGAATATGGGTATCTGAACATTGTCACGTGTAGGCTCATCTCACTGGCCATTCAGCACTAGGTGTGCTCCTCCGTTTACAATTTCTTGTTTCTCTGGAGAGGCAGCTTTATCTGTATGGCTGATCTTTGTAATGGTGTCATCAGTAATATTTATTTCCCAGAGCACAACAGGAAGAGAACCACCTCGAAAATAAGGTATGGTGATGATGCCAGAATTGTGAATTATACAACACAAAATACTCCAAAAATATTGCCTAAACATATCTGCTAAGTTCTTTTTAAAATTTGTCATGCAGAACTCTGGGGAAAAAATAAAATATTATAGGGGGAAAGATTGTACTTGTTAACAGTACAGAAACTCTGTAGAAGGCAGTTCTTCAGCACAAGGCAGGGTTTTTTGTGTGTGTGTTGCTAAAGGGAATTTCACTTTGGCCCACTGGAGAATTCCTGAAAAGTAGAAAGCCATTCCCTTCTTTTCTAGTTTGGGCCTAGGGTGGACCACAGCATGACACAACTTTGGCAAGACTTGGATAGCTCCCTGGGGCTGCTGGAACTTCCAGAGGGGCCTGCCCAGTCTCGTTTCAAAGCAGCTTTTGAATTGCAGGAGACGTACGCATCAGGCTAAAACCTGCTTCTTTATCTTTAGCTAAGTTTCAACTGGAATTAGAAGATATACAATAAACTCAGGAAGGAACAACTTCAAAAGTATTATGACTGAAAAATTCTTTCTACTTCACTGTACAAAATGCCAAGACACACATTTTCATGAGAAAAATACGTGTAAAAGACTTCCCACTAAAAATGAAAAAGAAAATGTCTGTCATTGTGAGAGTAGAACGACGACAGAAACAGTTCTTGTGTTTGGGAGTTTGCCAATGAATCAGAAAGGGCTGGTAAAAATGCATTCATTGTGCAGAGCCCCCTCACTCTGGAAAAAACTCCTTTATTCACAGAGACAAGATTCTGCTCTCATATATAGCATGATAACTCCTGTGAAGTCAATGGGAGTTGACTTGCATTACGCAGAGATTTTTGACCAGATATTCAGGATTTGTTTACAGTAGGAACAAGAGACTCTAACTATTGTTAAAAACTATTTCACTGCTTATTTTTAATACAAAGGGTTCAAAGTGAGGAAAGCTCAATTTGTAGGAATTTCATAACTATCAGGGGTTTTATCCATTTTGGATCATGTTGTCAGAGTTCAGTTTCAGATTTTTTTTCATGGACAAGAGCTTCTTAGCAAAAGCTGGTTTGAGAAGAGTTTATAAAAATAAGGTATCTGTCTTAATTACTGGAGCATTTTCTATCCTCTTGAGCTAATACTTTGTAAACAGCAACTGAGTGAGGGACCACAGGTGTTTACTGGCAAAGTCTGTCTACATCGAGTGAAGAACAGGTTTGCAACAGAAGAAAAGGGAGCTGGGCAAGACAGCTGGCATTAGTTCATGGCTGTCTCTGGGATGGGAGCAGAAAGGGCAGGGACAAATGGGAAGCCATAAGGAAGAAAGGCTTAAGGGGGAAAATTAAGCACAAGAGAAGCAGGGAGAGGAGTTTGGGGCCAGAAATTCAGTTTATGATGAAACTCACATTAATTATCAAGTGCTGCTGAAGGAAATGGTCCCTCCTCTCCCTATTCCACTGTCCCTTCCAACCTTGGCAGTGATTTTTAGCATTGGTGTTCATTTTACCCCATGATGACCTGATTCAGAGCCGAACTGAAAGAAAAGGAACTATAAAAGTTTAGTTCCCTGACTCAGCTCACAAGGGAGACCAGGACAGACAGTAGGAGGAACGGGACGGACTACCCCTTTCAGTAGCAGCCCACAATTAGATTGGCAGAACCACATCCTGAGTTCAGCAGGGGACTCAGGCAGCAAGCCAAGGAGAAAGCCAGCACTGGCTAAGTCAGGAGACTGAGGCTGAAATGAAGAGTCTATGAAGACAAAACACTGTTGAAAAATTGATGTCAGAGGGAATGAAAGGCCTGGAGTAGTGAGGTCTGGTTTGGAAGGAGGAAGAGGATAGAAAGAAATTGCAGGAGTCTGTCCTTGCTGCAGCATTATGTTCTACCCTTGAAAACACATTAGAAAATACTAAATTTCACTATTCTTTACCACCACATTTTAAGATGCAAATTATGAGCCAATGTGCACATGTCATTGCCTTCTGTTGTAATAGAGGATGACAACTCCTTACTCTTATCCGTAAGCAATGCATGCAGCAGGGATGTGTTTTGCAGCCATCTAATCTTACTGATAAAAGCAGTGGTATCATACCAACATGATAGTACTGACTCTAGAGACCTAATGTCTCTAGGTCATTAAAAAAAAAGGAAAAAAAAAAGATTGAACAACAACAAAACAAAATAAGACAAAGGAACTTTGTGTAAGGCTACAAAATACAGTTTTTAAAGATTGACTTATACACGGCTAAAGACAAGCAAGAAAGACTCATTATAAACTTCTCCTCTAAAAGGGATACCTACAAAACCAAAAATCTTTGGCAGACATAATTTGATTTAAATTTTTCTAGTTTTTATCTGGTATATCTGTTAAGATATCTGTCATGTGAAAGTGTTCATCTTTTTCATTCAGTTTTCCTTCTGTATCTGCATTTCCCTACTGATGAAAATTTAGTCTATACAATGCAGCAGTTTGTGCAGATGACTCTGAAATACAATAGGCTGCCCCTCTAATTTACTTAAATGGTACTGAGAAATTGTCCCACGATGGGAACTAGCATTTTCAGTTTTCCCAGCCCAGCTTTCTTCCCCCAGTTGAGTCACTGAATCCCTTCGTGATCTTGAACAAATCATTTGATTTAATTGCACCCAAATCAAGCCAGCGGGATAAGTAAAGTAAAAAGCAGCTTTTCCCTGCAAACCAAACCCTGTGCTTGAACTGTGCCTTCCCCAGTAACCAGACACAAGTGAAAGTAACACATTTCCCCTTGGGACCATCGTGAGGGGGTCAAGCATTCCAAATGTATTTCAAAACCTAGAAGATGGGTTCAAATTTGGTCTTGAAAGATATTCTTGCTAATCCAGTAATGATTATGATGGTTTTGCATAGAATAAAGAATCTTAAATATTTAAAACCATATAATTACAGTGTTTTTAAAAGAGTCACTATTACTTAAAAAATATTGATTTACTTGTTCACTTCAAACAGACTAGATCTCAACTGTTATGTTTTTTAAACTCTGGTGGCTTACTTAATGAATGCTTGTGACTCATAAGGCCTATTATTAGTCCTTCTGAGCATATATTAGCAAAAAAATTATAGCAATCCAGCTTTTATGCACTGTTTAGCAGAAAGTTCACAGGATTATATAAACCATTGCAATGTAGTTCCCCTTTAACTACTAAAATATATTGTAATCTGCTTGCTTTGGGTATGTTCCATTTTACTTCCTAATTCAAATAGGGTGTGTTACAGATATACACCTTAGTGATGGTGGCATCAAACTGAAGTTAGAAAAATATTGAACCAGCTGCCGCACAGGAACAGCTCCTGACTGGTATTTGCATCTGGGGTTATTTACTAACTCTTTGTGAGTATGTCTGCCCCTCAGTGAGAGCTAGATTTGTTAAAAAGCCAACCACCTTCCTCTCTCATTAACCACAAATGATACTGCAGCTGCTTAGCATTTTTTCCATGAAGTCCTACATCCATCTGTTCCTGATAAATTCACTTGTAGGGAGTATCCCTATAGTAAGTACAATTGTGGAACGCCCACACAAAGTCACAAGGCTTACAAATTGAGATAATAGCCACTTTTTATGCTGGGCACTTAATGTGTTTATTTATATGATTTTTGAAAAGGAAGTTGAAAAAAAAAGAACTTTTGAAAATGAAAGTCAGCATTTTCTTTCTAGTCTGAATGTGTGGGAATTCTACCATCAGTCTATTTTTGGTCTGACTTTTTTACAGCATTTTTGGTAAGATGGTACTACTCTTACAGCAAATTATCAAATCATCTTAAAATTATAAACTCTTAGCAATTGATTTTTGTTGATTTTTAACTATCTATGGTTGTGAAAGGGCAGTAGATACACTGTAGTCTATAACAATTTTATAAAAAAGTATTATAGGAATAATATAAAAGAATTGTAGCTACATAGGATCTGTGTGCCCATTTCTTTTTGATTCTGCAGGCTCCTGCATATCTCATTCCCAGTAAATGCTAATGGATTTTCCCAACAGGGCCACCAATAAAGGCTTTTAATTATTTTTATATGTATTTTCCAATTTCTCTCACATTTGAACAAGCACGTACAACCAGCCTCCCTTTACATAGCTTCCTACATAAGATCATAATACAATCTAAAAATGTTTATTCTACCTCCAATTGCCAGATGCAATCCTTTGAAAGATGGGAAACTACTTAAACGGAACATTTAACTTATCTCTCTACTTAAGGGGAACAATGGTTTGTACAAGAGGATGGGAAAATACAAGTTTTTTGAAACATGTTAGCTTGGGAAAGTTTTTCTTCAGATTCATACTGCAGACAAAACCAACAAAAATCCACGCTTGAGTGCTCACATAATAAGCAAAGTTGCTGTATCTTCTCTCATGCTGGGAGAGATACTTGCCATACATGAATGGAAGTGTTTGAGCAGGATGAGCAGAATCTAGTTCACTGAAAAATCAAAAGAAAGCCCCGTCAAAAAATGTGGTCCGCTATAATCACAGAGCCTATGAGAAAATAAAATCTTAAACGACAAACTTACCCTGAGTATTAAAAAATAGACTGAAATGCTCTACATCCTTGTTATTGCAGTTCTCTGTTGCTGTAATTGTAATTGGGCACTTTGTTCACATACCATCAATCTTCATTTTTTATTTATTTGCTAAATTGCTAGCAAGAGAAGATCGTTTATAATAAAAGCCCATCTGCATAGATTTGGGCAAATACAATTGCACATTCTAATGCTCAGACAAGGACATATTGATTATACCTGAGATCTATTTGTTAACAAATCTGGGGCCATAGAAATGGATTTTTTAAAAGTAATTCCACAACAGATAAAAATAAAGTACTTAGAGCCATCTGAAGGAGCAAACCTGGTTGTGATTTCTGGCAGAAATCATAGAGCAGCTTCCAGGTGTGGAAGATAATTGATGAAACAGATGAAGGAACTGTATTTCACAAGTGCTCTGAAGAGCAGTGCTGTGTGGTCAGATGTAAACACAAAAGCAGCACAGCTGGCCACTGCACTGAACACAGCTGTAGTGCTAGGGCTGCTGCACAGCTGCTGTCCTTCATGTCAAGATGGACTACTCCAATTAGGCACACAGAAAAGGTCATTAGCAAGCTTATTAAAGGTTATTAACCAATACTTGAGAGGCATGACTTCCCTGTGTAACGATAATAGAAAAATCCTGAGTTAATCACACTGAAAACATTGAAGTGAGTGCAGAGAAAACAGCTATCCGTGTAGCTCATAGGCAATGAATTCATACTCAAATCCATTATACATTGCCCTAAATAGTGTTCAAATAAACACTACACCAGGAAATACTAAACATCTACCTTAAATTTGACCATGAAATACAATTAGAGCTGTCCCCTCCTCCTTGGCAAGTGTCAAGTCATTGAGATGATCTCAGTAAGAGCAGATTTTTTTGTTAGATCCCAAGTCATTGCCAGCACACATAGTGGGGTCCAGGTAGGGCAGCTATATGTGTCTTGTAGGTATGTGTTCTGGATTTTAAAATATTCTTAGAAGTAGACCCAATTTCAAAACCTGGTTTTAAATTAAGTCTCTTTATTTAATCATTAAGGATTCATACTACCAAGATACAAACCCAGTTCATCTTATCTACATGTACATATCCTTAAGTAAACTGGGAGACAAGTAAGCCACTAACTGAAAAATCTGTATTTAGGTGGGAAAAGGAATTGTTTATGCAGCCTAAGGAATTGTCAGCAATTCTTGCTAAACAATGTTCTTGAACACAGACCTCAGAAATCTTTGATTTAGGGGAAGCCAGTAGGGATTCAGGTTTTGCCATTAGTGCCATTTCCATAGCAGAAAGACATAAACCCTCATTTGCAATCCTCAGGCATGAACTTTGAAAAAGCTTGTAACTCTATGCAAAAATCATAATTTAATTTTAATTTCCTGCATTGCATTAAATTAAAAAGATGTAAGTATTATACTTTTATTAAAGTTGTCTTTCCATTTTAATTACATTTGGGACTGACTTCTTAACCTGTGATTGATGTGCAAGTGGAAAATACCAAGTTAATGATGAGATAAAGATTGTATTTCTTTTACTAGCTTTTGCTTTGCTTCTGGCTTATGCAGAGATTCTCTGTGCATTTACGGAGATTTCCAGAGCTGGTTCTGAACCTCTCCCCTGTGAGATACATATTCTGATGTTTCCTAGACATAAGATTATTGCTTCTTTAGGGTCAAATAATACATGATAAATCAGTTTGTAGGGACAATTATCTGATTAAGATTCCTGTTCAATAAAATCCCTTCTTTCATGGTACTTTTCTAAGTTTGTGTTCAGCTTGAGTCAAGTAATGCTGGGTTCAGAACACTACTTGTTTGCTTTTCAACTACTAATTTCAGACTAAATCCTTTTGGCACCCTGAAATATGAAGTATTCTTTTATTAGAACTCATGCCTGTTGCTCAAGTCAGAAAAGAAGGACAATGTTCTTTCATAAGGGTTCTCCTACCATATAGTTAATTTTTTTTCTTTCTCTAAGACTTTTCCCTATTCTAAAAGGGTTAATATAAAGCATAAAGAAAATAAAAATGCTGCTGTCAGAATTTGAAGCAGCAGAATAGCCCAAAAAAATCCTTAGGGTGTCATTTAATATTACACAGATAAGCATCTGTGACCACAAAGACTCTTACAAAAACCAAGTATTTTTTAATTGAGTTCTTCTGAGCACATTTACTGTGCTCTCAAGCTGTTCTCCTTGGCTCTCCTTGTGTCTCCCGCCCCATTGCTTTGCTTCTCCAGTGAAATAAAAGCTCTTTACATTGACAAAACCATTTGTGTTGTCACTAGAAACAGAAAACTATACAAATGACTCTGCAGTAATCTATAAATAGCAAGTTGAGCGACTGAGAAATTGGTAGGTAAACCATCCCTCTGGAGATGGATACACAAAAGTTCAGTGCAGTTGCTACAATTACTTCAGATACCCTGGTCTTTGTCTCCTGGGTTGTAGGCTTCAGGAGAGTTCTCAGTCACTGTTAAAAAATAAATAAATTTCTTCTAAACAGTCCAAATATTTTCATATCATCTAGGTGACCCAGAGATGTGTGTAGAAATCTGAAACATTTCTTCATTCTCTTATTTATCAGTTCTTCTGCGGGAAGCATTAATTGTAGTCTGCTAGCTATATGAAGGAAAAAACAAATTAATAGAGGGTTGTTCACTTGATTTACTACAAATTAGAAAGTATTTCCAAGGGCAAAAGAAAGATGCAGGCAGCATTTGCTCTCTTGCTATTGTTAAAAAAAAAAAAAGGCATTGTTCATTTAAAAAAATAGCTTTTACAGAATGAGTCTATTTTTCTCCTTACCGGAAGATTGCAGGAACAGAACACAATTAATGCATTTACTGCCACTCCTGATTAAAGTGAAGATTTAAGGTCCTGCCTATCCTATCTTAAACTGATTTCAAATGTCTATTTTTCAGATAATGCCAATATGATGGTCATTTCAGAACAATACAGTCTGGAACACTGATCGTTCCATGGATCCCAGAATAACAAATTATCCCTGTGTCCATCCAGACAAGGACTGGAATGTGTTTGCTAATACAGCTCACAAATTACAACTTTCTCCCCTCAAAATTAGTAATTTTCATTACTGTTTTAACTTACAGTTCTCCAGTTATAAACTTCCACTCTGTTTTACTCTCAACTAAACAGATACCTGTAGATGATGAAGTCCTCAATTCATTAGCCCTGCATAAATATGATTGGGACAACACACTGAAGGAGCATGCAAGATTTATTCTCTATTACTATACAGAAGATAATTTCATCACACATATCTGGTCTTGGATCTATTCGCATAATAAAACTAAAAACCTTGTCATATGGTACCCATGGCCAGCCTTTGACTTCAGACTATACCAAACATCTTGTTCTTCTCACTGCAAAAGGAATAGTGAAATACCTGAGAACCTGTGCTGCATATCTGCTTAGAGAGTGCACTGAAATCACGAGTGCAACCACTGAGGATATGGTGTCACTGCAGTAACTAACTCACCAGCTTTAAAGGAGTCTGAGTTTCAGAACTGATGCATTCACTTCAAACAAGTTCAGTTTCTTGAATTCAGTAAATCTTGACATCTTTTTAAAAGACAGAAGATATGGAATCCTGAGAATCAGGGTCATATATTATTCAATAGCAAAAGCACTTAAGTAATTTGTGTTCAATAAGAGATCAACATTCACATAGCCAGTAACTTTGATGCACTCAGAGAAAAAAGTAAAATCTGGTTAGGAATCACCTGAAGTGACTCCCTGCTTAGAACGATGTTTTCAGGTACATATCAAAATTTGAAAGTGAATCTGTCCCTACATAAACTAGGGCAGATTCTTAGTGTTGCCATTCTGCACAGCCTGTTTCCTTCACTGCCATTAGCTTTAGATGAAAAGGAGCTGTTTAAGGTGAGGAAACCGTTGGCAGCAAAATAAACTAGCTTGGCAAAAGATCAGGAGATTTCAATCTCTTGGCAAGAAATCAAAGTTTCCTTCCTTTCTTTGTTTAAAACACTTGATCTGCCATTCTCTGAACAAAGCATATGGAAAATTCTGAAGAGATTATCCATTTCTTTATTACTTTCTCTGCCTGGAACTGACATAACCTAAAAGCCTTTAGAAAGACCAAATATCAGAGTACATACTCAGTTTTGGTTCTCATGGGTAGTAGATCCTGGATTAGGATTATGAAGTCATGAATTTTAGGACTTTTCATCCAGGATCTGTCACCCGTTCACATCAAAAAGAATGTAAAATCTTGATTTAGTATTGACACAGAATGATGGGGAGAGGAGCAAAAATGTGAACTGCAGAAATGAGAAAAATCACCTGGGGGGGTGGAATTCAGGAAAATCAGTATTTGAACATTTATCCATTCCTTCATTTAACAGAGTAGAACTCTCACTTTGGGATGTCTTATACTAAAATGAAGGCATGAAAATTCTTAGGTCGTATCAGACAATATATCACTATCAGATTATTTTAAACAGCACACAAAATATCCTTACAATTTAGGAAGAGCGCATTTTCTGTTTTCTTCCTCTGTACTTGATGAAAAGATGCAGTTGAGCAATACAACTACAGAACACAGCTTCTCACATTTCTTCAAAAAGCACTTGAGAATGTTGCTGTTTTTATTATGTATTAAATAAAACCAGATCTGAGTATCAATAGATGCATAACTGTAGAATCGTTACACCTTTTCACAGCCTCTCAGAGTGTTCATCCTTTTTAATGCAATACCTTAATCTTGGAATTTTTTATGCAAGTGCTCTGGCAGCTCATTAGTTTGATGATAGGTTCCAGATTTTGGCACTACAATTGCTCATTTGCACTAAGTTAGCGTGGGAAACCAGAAGTTTACATACTTGTACATACTACTGGCAGCACTGCCTCGCTCTCTTAATCAAATATCCAGAAGTAAGTATTTGCCTTCACTCTATGCAGCAAGATATTTAAATTGGTCTCTTCAAACCTTATTTAATATTAGGATGAATATTTCTATGTGGATGCTGATTGAAATAGCCTGCAACAGTGATATAGTTTATTTACAGACATGGACAATAGTTGTACTAAGGAACTGATGTGAGTTAAAATATCTCATGTTTGCTTAAGAAAATATTCCTTAAACTACAGCCTAATTTTCAATATATGTTAATTTCCTATTTCTCATCTTTTTGGACACCAGGTAATTACTGATGTATAATTATCTTCTCAAGGTAGCTCTGTTTTTACCAACTTTTTCACAGTTTGGGGGTCAAAAATAGCCTCTCATCTGTTTGCAAAATTGCACTAATGTATTCGTAGTAGGGAATAGGATAGAAGTTACCCTGGAGGAAGGGACAAAACCTTGTGAAGAACAGAAAGGAAAAATTTCTCTATTTTTCAGACAAAACTTTGCCTAATGGTTGTTGTCAAATCAGATTCATAGTTCTTGCACAATTAGGATAGAATAAAACAGATTTACCAGCCAGACGCCATATTTGAGATTACTCTTCTATCAACTCATCCTGTACAAGTTCACCAGAGAGTTTCCTCCTCTTGTTCATGACATCCTGTTGTCATGAACAAGATATTGTTCATGGTATTAGTTGTTTAAGGTATTATGTATTGGAAACAGAAGCAGAGTTCTTTTGCCTTGTTTGTAAATCTGGCGTCTTTCAAGTTGCTGCAGAGTAACAGGCTAAATTGGTAATTAGTGCTAGCAGTTCTTTATGATCCTGGTGTTATTATTACTGATAATTAAAAGAATTATCCATACTTCTTACTATGAATTTATTCCTTCCTACAAGGAAATGAATAAACAGGAATGCTTTACAGCCTTCCTGTTTGGTCCTGCTGCAGACAGTCTCTCATTGGTTCCACTCCAATCACCCACTTCTATCAAGAAACAGCTCTACTGTCACTCAGTCTAGAGAAGCCATTCCTGCCAGGACTGAACTGACTCCATGCATTACAAAACCTGAACTTTCATATTCCCAAAGCCACTTCTTCCTTCCATGCTGATGATGCCAGCAGCAGGCTCAAGCCCTCCTATCACTACAGTGTTGTGCTCTGCTCTATGTCCTCTGAGAAGTCCAAGAGATGGGAACCATTTCCCTCTTTGTAGTTCCATTGATGTATTTGCACAGACTGAGCACTAAGCTCTGCAGAGCAGCAGGGGAGTTAAAAGAAAGCTTCCACCACTGTCCAAAAGGTGTGCAGTGGGAACAGAATGTATTGCTGTAGGAATGTTTGCAGAGAGGCGTGATTAACAAATCCGCTCTTACTTGCAGTAGCCCTTTTACCCCAGCAATTCAAAAGTCACGAGACATGTCTAGCACATCTGTCATGCTTGCTTGAAGTCTTGCAAAGCAAACATAACTGAACATTCCTGTACAACAGCTGTTTGTTTAAACAGTTACTCCACTATTGTTAACTGAACTGCAAGTTATGACAAGTGATATATCCACAGTCATCCCTTTGGCATTCTTTATAAAAACATGAATCACGGAAACATTCATCATGAGGAACTCCCATCATAAGGACATATACACAGTGTGTCATTCAGCCCGGCTGTATCTTTCCACTCTGTAAGATGTAACTGTCAGAACAACTTCAATGAATTGTACAGGCCAACATGTAAGTTTGGTATAGCACAACTGATAAAACACATGTCAGAATTCATTAGTTATGTTTAACTTCAAGTGATGCTTGTGTACAGAAGAAAAATGAAAATTTTCTTTCTTTGTAAGCCATTCTACCAAACACTGTAATAGCACCATATTGGTGTACATTAATCAGAAAACAAAACACTTGGAAGAATTGGCCAACTAACAAAGCTCAGACATTGAAAAGCATGGATAAAGAGTATAAACAGGATAAAAGAACTACTAAACCAGATTGAGCTTGAGCTTGGTCAACAGGAAAGGGAGGAATTAACCACTGCAGCTGCCCCAAAATTGTCAAAAGGAAAGGAATAGACTTAACGTATCCAGAAGCCCTTTCAAAGAGACTCATGGGGGGTTTTCCCCACAAACGCCTTTCACCACTTAGGGTCAATGCTAAATGGTGTTGACAGCTATTATTTATGGCACCTTTAGCCTGTCCAAGATACAGAAGTAAGTTCCCCTGAAAACTGAAATGGCTTCATTCAGAATTGTACCCGTTTTCTGGAAGTGACAGAAGAGGGTACACAATGGGGTAAATCTCAGGACCATCTGCTATGCCATATAAAAGGGAAGGAACTCAGGAGAAGGGTGCTACCTATAGACATCACCAGGCATGTTTTCCCATAGATAAAGGTACTTGCATTCCAAGAGACAGAGGGACACCCTCTGTGTTCTTACTCTTCCACTTTTCCAGGCAAGAGATGCCAAAAAGATTTCCATTCCGTAAGGAAGAGTGCTGGCTGGTAAGAATTTTATACTCAGGTTCAGACAGTTATGTAAATGAAACTCAAGAGAAATACCAAGCAATGATTTCCTAAGAAACATTAAACTTTTGGTCTATTTTTAAAACTGAAATCCTAGATTGAGTGTTACTTGCTGTAATGAGGCAGTGCCGAATCATAAATTGTCACGTGCTGAATTGAGCTGGTTTTCAGTTTCTGTCCATGCGCTTCTCACTGTGCCCATGCAGCCACCCACGGCTGCTGTGACACAAAGTTCCAAACATGCTCCCTGAGCTGCACTGATCACAGGGGACCTTTACCCAAACATTACACGTGTCAGGTCTCATACTGTAAAGCATCAGTACCTTCTTCCACCTGTAGATTTCACAATGGATGTGTTTGTCACTCAGGAAAAATGCACACTTTGCTTTTAGCAGAAGTCCCAGAACTGGTAGGATTTTCAGTCCTTCCATGGTGCTATGAGCCATAGTTGCTAAGATTAATTAACATCCTATTATGGAGAAAAACCACCGTATATAATAAAAATACTTCTTTTACAATTAATTACAGCATAAAGAGATTAAATGTTGTGGTATTAAAAAAATAATGATAAAAAGATAAAAATTATTGTCATAACATCAAATAAGCAATTTATACTTTTTAAGGTAAATAACAAGAGCATACTTACTTATCCTCATCATAGATGTGGATATTCAGATCAGAAAAATGTTACAGATATATCACTAAAAGCTGTAAAAGTGACAATATTTTAAATACAGTATTATAAGCATTTTATTTCTAAAAAATGCTGGTATGAAAAGTATATAAAACCATGCATCACTTTACAATTGTACAATTTCAGGCATCTGCTCTAAATACAGATCTCATCTTACTTCTGTATTGGCATTTGTTTATGGTTACAAGAAATAACTATCTCAAGTATTATATTTATTATGATGCTCATAGTTTAATGTGAAGTTGCCTTCCCCAATAAAGATGCCACTAATAGCCAGGAATTTGCAGACAGGTTCCTATTATCAAATCTGTTTCATATTGGAATATAAAAGTGAACTACTTGCTGCAACACAGGGTATTTATTGACCAAATGAGCCTTTGCCATGAAACAACTGAAGGTACTCAGTACCACTGGGAAGTGATCTCTGTGAACAATGATTTCATTAGGTTAATATTAATACCAAACATCATTTTGTCTCTGTGCTCAGTGAAATGAGGGGAGTAATGGTAAGGGGAACAGAGGCAGTACCAAAGAAAATCTGGACTTGAGATACAAGGGAAAGGTCTTTCTCTCATACCTTCTCAGAGCCAGCAGGAGTGTCGTTGAACTTTAAATGGTATTCTTAGAATGCATCAAGCTGCTATGAATCTCACATTTTAACCTGCTACTGTTAGAATTATCAAATGGTTCTAACAGCTGGACTAAGTAAAACAAGGCAGGAAAGACAGCACTGTTAGTACAATGCCTGCAGAGTGGTCAGGGCACCCTGTAACCTGTCACAGATGGCATTTAATGCAATAGAGTTCACAATTTCGTTTTTAAGATTATATTAGCACTCAAATGCGTCTTATCTGCTGGAAAACTAGGCAGCCAAATGAGACACCACAACATTGGCAAAGCAGCAAAAAAGGAGACAGCTAGAAGAAAAATCCTGTAGTTTCAAATTACGTAATTTCCTTTTGCCACAACAGCTCAAGTAGTCCACAACCACATGGTTATTTTCCTCCCTCAAAGTCATCCCTCATTTTCTATCATAAACATCCAGTAACCTGGTCAATACTTTTGACTTGGGCCCTGCTCTTGCAACATACATTTAACTTTACTTATATATATGCTCTCGCATATACATTTAAGTTTACTCACATGAGTAGCATCTTTGGTTGCAGTAAGACAATTCATTGAACATGTAAATCTTTTGGGATTGCTGGCTTTTTGTTAAGGTGAAGCAGGTTGTTAAAATAACTTTGTTCCTGAAAGTTTAACAAGGAACTTCACAGTGGCAGGAAGAAGAAAAGAACCAAGTATTTCACAGATTCCTTAAAGAAATTGGAAAATAATTTTTAAAGGACTCACTGAAAGTGCTAACAGGAATACAGAAAAAATCTTCATGCTGCTTCCTCTCCATAGTGGAAATAGAAGTTGTCCATGTTGTGAAAAGAGACTTTTAGAAAACTAAAATGAATATTTCAAAATAACACATTCTTCTCTGTCATACAATGTGCCAAACTGTGCATTATCAGACCTCTGATGTGTTACTCTGAATGATTCATGAAACACTTAAAATTATGGATCTCACTGATGTACATCCTGCTGGGATTAGTGACAGCACAACATTTGTAAAAACTAAATACCTCAATGCTACGCACACATAGTGTCCCAAATTCACAGATCTCAGTACTGCAACACATTTTGAAAAATGCAGCCTTGCAGCACCCAGTAACACTGGGGATATGTGATTCTAACAAGACATTAAATTCTGGTTCTGTCTATACATAACCTCTTTCCAAATGGCAACTTAAAACTCCGTTGTGCCCTGGAAAACCTACGGCCATTTCAGAGTGCTGCTTTATGGTTCGGAAGGATTTTTGAAACAGCATTTCTATGGATTTGAGGCATATCAATTCAGGACAGAAGTTTTATGCCACTAGAACTAACAGGTCTCTACCAGCTGTAATCAGGTGGTGGTTGTGGGTTTTGTGTCAATTTTGTGGGGTTTTAAAAATGCATATAATAATAAAGTTTCTTAAAGTTTCTTGGTTTCTTAAATATACTAGCCTAATATATTTACTACCACTGTGAGGGCTTTCTGCAGGTGGGAGCAGTGAGAAATAAAATCAGTGAATGTCAAGAGTGGAAGTACTCTTGTAAATCTATGCCAGGACATCACTCCTCTCAACTTCCTCTGCTTTTCACCATCTTTCAGGATCACTCTTCTCAATTAAAAGACCAAGTCAGAATTCAGCTTATATTGTTTTAAATTATTTGACAGAAAGTCTCCATTCAAAAGGCAGACAATTTTATGCTCATAATTCATGAACAGAATTACCCACTAATCCTAAGTAATGCTGTTCTTGATTTTTGACTTGAATATTAAGTATATAAAACACCGGAAAAGCAAATTTAAAAGGAAAAAAGAGCAATTCTTTTTCTACTCAGAACAACACAAAGTATTACCAATGTATTACTTAGCTGTGACTAAAACACTTACAGTATTTAAAACTTAAGAGTTTGGGATGTGCTATTAGGTTATAAATAAATACCAATGCTCTGTGCTGTACACGACGGACCTGAGTACAGAAGACATTGTATCTACAGGGTGTCCTCCTCTGAAACAGACTGTGAGATAATCCCAGTGTCTAGTTAAAAGAAGTCCTTGAGTTCAGTAGGAGGTTTGTTGTATGAAAAACAGAAAATGGGGCATTTGCAGCCTCCAGAACTCCCAGGAATGAAGTAGTTTCCACAACCACTGTAGTCAATGGAAATTATGGCTGGATAGATGTCAGTGACCAGCATGTGCAGGATCAGTTCTAAAAGCTGTGCAAAGAACAACTGCCTATTTTCTTACCACAGAAAATCAGTGGGAGGCATCTCATGAGTAATACACTTCACCAGTAGCAAGTATCCATAGCAATATTCCCAAGCAATTCAATTTAGGTTGCCATAAAATTGAAAAATAAAAACACTTCAAAATTTGCATGAGAATCAATAAATATTTGAAAATAGTTTCAACTCGCACACATAATCTTTTGACCATTATATCACTTAATAGTACAATGCATTTTGAATTTAAATCTATATTACACTGAAATAAATGTCTTGTAAAAAGTCAATTACAAATTTCTTTGGTCTATCTGTACCTTAATTTATCACCAAAATACAGAAAAATTATCAGGAAATCTGATATAAGTTTAAATTTGCCAAAAATGATGCAAACTTACTTATAAATACATTTTCTTTGTATATAGTATTATCACTTAAAAGATTACACTTAATGATAATAAATAAATGCTTTATTCCATTAAATCGGTGAAATCTTATCTTCACTCCATTAAAGTCACTTTTGCAAAGAGTTTGATCCTGTTATTTTTATTTCCAAGAGATATGTAGAGCTTTCTTTATATCTTATGACAATTTGAACATATTACAATAAACCACCCAAAACCTAACAGAATTTAACAGACTGGCTAACCAGTAAGATTTCAAGTTTGACAGGGTATATGAGCTCCACTGTCTGAGATTATTTGATTATTAAAAAATCCTTCCTGAACACTGTAGAACAAAGAGTAAATGTTAGTAGAAATAACAAGAAAAAAGAAAGAAAACCAACAAATCATTGTATTCAAAATGGTAATCAGTCATTTTCAAAAGCTGTTGCCTCTTCACTCTATCACTGCTTTTTGTATTTCAGAATTTCTATTCTAAGCTTCTTGGAGAAATATGGTTCCTCATTTGATACATCTCCAACAACACAAAAGTATCTCCTTCCTTGGAGCAAAGGAAAATAATACAGTCTATTCAGCTGGCCGTCCTACATAGCCTGTCAGTGTCACGTTACACTGGCTGACTCTTCTCAAACAGGTGTACTGAGTTGCTGAGACAGAGTCAGAATATGGAAAATTCTGAGGTGGTTTCTACTCTTTTTGGTAATGATATAATTACAACAACAAACAAACTCCTGACTTAGCTTCCCCGCCGTTTGCATAACCTCCAGAAACTACTCTGTTGGGATCATTCAGTTCATCAAACAGTCCTGTTTCAATGATTTCTTCCTGCCAGGGAATAGGGACAGCACCTGTTGCAAACTTTTTGAAGAACTTCTTGTCTTTGTCATCAAACTCAATTCCTCGGACTTCAGAGAAGTCGGCAATGTCTGCAACGTCTTTGGCATAGACAACGGATGGATCTGGCACAAATGGAGGGTCAATAAGGTTTGCCTCTAACCTGTGGAAATTTATCGTTTTGAAGAAGCTGTGTTTTCTTGGGTCATCGTCTTCATTCCTGCAATAAAGCAAGTTTGTTCATCAGAGTGTTCTGCTCTCAGAGAGATACAGGGGTGTCTGTGTTTTGTACATAACAGTACTTTATATACATATACATATATATATATAATGCAACACAATTCCTTTTTTCCTAAGCAAGGAACGCTGCATTGTACAATGCAAGCTGAGCTTCTGATGCTATTACTCGTTCCTGCACCTCTCAGGGTAAATCAGCTCAAGCAAGGAGCCACGCAGGAGCTGCAGGGCTGCATCTGGGACACCCCATCCAAAGCTACACTTCCACCAGAACTGAACCTACAGCAGTGTGGGGAGGGGCAGTATTGGATTCACTGTCCCACAAGGGAAGTTCAGTGATTGGCTCTGTATCTAGAGGAGTATCTGTACTATAGGGTAAGAATATATATGAAACCGTACAATGGGATATATTGGGTTTGTTAATACACCTATCGACTGATTCTGAGCAGCAATAGTCTGAATAGGAAGCTGGTGACAAATGACAATTCTTGTTTTATCTTAATTCGAAGCATCTACACATTTACATCCTAAAACTCAGTTATGTCACTCAAATAAACACTCCCACTTATAGTTACTGTTCATTCAAAGTAACTACTCATAAATTAACGAAGATTTTTTTTTAGGTAAGAGATTCACAGATTATGACATTAACAAAAGAACATGTGCCACTGTCACAAACATAATCCTTTATTGATATAGTTAAAACCCAATAATAAAAACCAGAAAGGACTAAATCATTGTAAATGCCTAAGTTAAATAAATCTTAGGAAAAACAACTGCAGACCTCAGGGAGAACTTCAGCTGTAAAAGAATTAGTGAATTGTTTCATTGTAGACCTGGAGAGAGACTTGTAGGATATTTTCTGGTGATAAAAATCATCTGAGTTTCAAACGTGTGCTTGTTGAAGCAGGACCAAAGACCACAGTTTTTGAACTGAGCCTCTAGTGCCAAGGCATGCAAAGTCTGAATCTGGAATTCTAGAGAAAGGAGGAGGAAAGAGGAGCATTGTCTTTTGCACACCTATGCATTCTTTGTTTAATACATTTATGGATGCAGTGCTCTTGAAAACAGTAATATAGGAAAAGCAAATCTGTGTGTGTTTCGGCCTCAGAAAATGGTAGTTCCTAACACATTCCTTTTTTTTCTTTTCCAACCTCCTTACAAAATCAAACTTAGCAAAGTGCAAGCCCTCATGTATTTCTAGACAATGTTCTATGAATAAAATGTAATGCAAACCTTTGGCAAGTCTTTTTATCTTTGTAAATGTGCAGAAGCACCACATAGAAGCAGTAGATTTCTGTGATTATGGAAAAATCTTTATTTTTTTAAAATCTTCATTTCCATGCCTTTCCAGCTTGGCACTAGTGCCTGTTCCTCATGCTGCCCTGCCTTGGTGCTCCCTGGGCACAGCAGAGATGAAACCACCAGCTGCTTTTTCCAGCCCCTTGCTAGAAAATTGTCACTTTGCACCTCTGCTGCCCGGTTCTTCTGAGCAAGCCACCTCCAGCCACTAACCACTGTACACCACCACGAATGACCGACCAGGATGACAACCTGAAGGATGATGGATGCTGCCATCCAGGCACGCTGGGCAATGAAAAATATTACATTTTCAACCACAAAGCACCATATGAACAAAATTATGAATGTACTGATTAAGGATCTTGACTTCTGCACATCCACAGGCTTGCAAAACCATCTCCTATCTTACCTAGCCAGTGATAACCAAGTCCTTGAGCAGCCTGACATGATTCATTTACATTTACTGCTAGCCTGAAATGCATTTCAGTTGCTGTTCAAATTAACTGGTGTCCTGGGACACTGGTGAGCCACTGGTGCTGACTGGGCAGATGCACTTGCAAAAATCTCCCTTTATTTTGTTTTTCCTTTCTGTAACATAAACTAAAAAGCACTAGAAGCTGGTGGAGGCTTCAAAATGGATTGCTGCAATGTTCTCCCTCCTGAAACCATAAAAAGTTTAAAAATGTAAAGCTACATGAATGCCATCTACTGGAACTGAGACATCTTCCGACTAGCTGGAGATGAACTAGAGCCCATCCTCTGTGAACTGCATTTTTATGTAACTTAAGTAGAAAGAGTAAATGAACTCACATGAAATTGGTCAATTTTATATTCTTCCATTAAAAAAATCACTTTACAGGTTCAGGATTTGAGATATCAATCTCAAAAAGCTTGAGTGAAGAAAAGGAGTTACTTCTTTCCTGAGTTAGCTAGTGAAATCACATCTTCAATAGAAGAGTGAAGTGTATTAAAAGGTCAGGTGTACAAAATAAAGCTGTCTTTGAGCAGCTTTAACTTATGCAACAGGCACTGCTGTGGATAACCCAAGCTCTTGTTGTCCTTAGGAGAATTACAGTGCTAATCTTTACATAACATACAGCTGTCCTGAATAGTATCACCCTGTTTAAGAGGTGTGTGCAGGCTTTTATTCTGTATCATGCTCAGGGTATACATCCTATTGTTTGCCTATGGCACATCAGAGGAAGCATATCTTAAACAGCAGAAAATTAAAAATACTATGTGTATTAAAAATGGTATTAAAAATAGTATTAAAAATACTATGTGTACATTTCTCATTTTGCAGAGAACTTATGGAACAATAAGCAGACAGAAAGATTGTAAATTATTCCCCTGGAAAAGGCGATGTGTAAGTAAATCGTCTGTTGCTGGTTTTGTTTCAGACTTGCTGAATGAACTCAGCCAAGTCACTGACAATTTCTAAATTTCATTTTCCCCTACTTTGAAATTTTTTTAGTTCACAAAATGCTGTAAGTCCAAATGTCTTCAAGTATGCTGACTTTAAGTTAGAGTGCTCTGAATGTTTTTGTGCTAAATTTGAAGTAAGCTTTTAAAACATAGTAAAATAATATAGATTTTGTCTTAAACATACTCCCATGTGGTGCTATAAATAACTTTTTTCTGCTGCCTGGCACAGTTGCTGGGAAAATTCATCAGGTCTAAGAGTAGCTGTCTTCATTTAGCAACAGAATATTAAGAATATGTGTAATAATGATCTATTAGCTTTCATTAGGGTTAATTCTTTCGGACAAATGTTTGCCTAACATTTTGAAAAACTGTTTCACGTTGTTATGAAATATAAATTTAGAAGACTATCTATGCATTTTCAATGAGATCCTTTGTCTATTCCATCTTTATACTGGAAAAGCACCTGATACATACATTTGTATTCACAGATGATTCAAATCACAGTGTATTTAAAGATAGGTATTACGGGTTTCCTATTAATTTTTTATATTTTTATTATATTCCTTTAATTTGTCTATATTGCAAATGTAGATCTGCAATCTGTTGAATTAGAAATGCACTAAGTTATTTATACACACACATATATCAGAGGGATCAGAGCTATTACAAGTTAAACATTACCAGCTTTAGCTTTGCAATTCTCTTATTATTGAACAGTTCCTTGAAAGTGCTAAGTCATAGACCTATCTACCAGTCTTCATCAACCCAACGCCACCTCTGAAGTGCCCAGAAATGTTTTGCTTTATGGGAACTTGTGCCAAATATTCTTTTTTTCCCTGGGATGAGTCAGGATGACCAGAACTTCTACAGCATTTTTTTAAAGCACTTGAGCAAAGCAGAGGGGTTAAGGTCTCTTCAGTAAGAAGCCAATGACGCAGCTTTGCAAATTAGATATCTTCAGGGAAAAGAATCACATTGCAGATTTGGATTTCTGCCCACATCATTCCAGTAAGTGATACAGCCTAATGTTCTGCATTCAGTCTGCGCTAGCAGGGATGCAGGTATCCGCTTGAATATCTTTTATCTTTAGGAAAGAATGTGTAGGAAAAACCCTTTTGACCCCTTCTCCCGAAACTATATAGTGTCTAACACAGAAAGTAACAAGAAGGCAACTCCTATGAGTCATCTGGAGTGAGCATAGATGATCACACTATTGCAACAACATTCCTTATTTCCATATTTACCTCAAAACTTTCCACCTCTTTCTTCCTAGAAGTGAAAGTGAAAATTCATTACTCTGTAGAAAGGGAAGATCTAACCCATTTTGTGCAATAAGTAAAATAACTATATTGTTTGCAGCTTTAATATCTACTATACTGAGATTGAGAAGGCATACCTGCTTCCTAAACGATCCTCTTTTTTCTTAGCCAAAAACAGCCTGCAAATATCTTTCGCTTCCTCTGTAAAGCTGGCATGTTCAAATTTCACCTCATCTTCCAGAGTTCTTCTTCTAACCTCATCCTTATTGACCTTTTCTTTGTAATCCTTGAATGGTGTTCGCCCAGCAACCATCTCATAAATAGAACACCCCATAGCAAACCAGTCCACGGGATAGCTGTAGTCCTCTTCCTTCAGGATTTCTGGAGCCATGTAACCATTTGTCCCAGCCTAGTGCAAACACACAGACAGATTTACTAGACAATGGCAGTAGTGAAATGCATACAATTAAACAGACTAGTCTATAATTCTTCCAAAATATTAGTAATTCTACTGATATATTTTGTATCTAGAAACTCTGGCCTTTTTTTTTACTCTAGAAACTATGAGGTATAATTTTTCTAGCACGTGGACCAGATCTCTCTTTAAACATCCTGGCAGATGGGAAAACTGTCCTAAAAATATTTTTCAAAGGTGAAATGTCAGTGCAATTTCTACCTAGAAGTAGTTTATTTTTAAATTCATGGCTAGCTTGCTTTCTTCCTCCATTTCACTATATTTTTTTGTTGAAGATATTCTTAGTTTTGTTGTGTAAACACAAGTAGCAATCAAATTGAAAAGATTTTTAAAAATACAAAAATCAGGCAAAACAATCACTGTGCAATGGTTATAACTGGTCCAACACAGGGCTCTGTTGACAGTGAGAAAATTCTCATCAAGCCAGTAGCTGAGCTGCAATGAGAAGTGCTCAACCACCTCCCCCTTGGTTTCTGGATAAATGTTCTACCACCAAGGGCCAAGAAAAACTCTTAAAAACCACTGTAAGAAAGTAAACCTATGAAAATTATAATTCATAAATTACACACATTTGGGTGAAGGAACAAATTCATACTTCCCAACTAAAAAAAGATGCCTGAATAAAGACTGTTTACAGAACTAATGGCCCCTTCTCTGAGAGAAGAAATGGTCACTCTTTGAGAGCAGCATCTGCCTGCTTTCTCCCCAGCCCAGGCCTGCCACTTTCCCCCTGGGGGACAGGCTGCGATGCCTGAAATAGCTCCTGCTGCCCCTGTCCCCAGGGAGCTGATTCACCTGGGAGGGAGGAAGTGAAGGGATCAGCTCTCTCTACTGCACTGTTACATGACTGAGGATGTGGGATTTCAACAGCAACAGCATTTCCTCAGTTGAACTCACATTTACCACTCTCTCTCATGCTCTATATTATGTATTTGCCAGATGCAGCTAACAGTGATAACCATGTCAAAAGTTGCTTGAACCTCTCACATTTTTTTTACATACTGGGACTGATGTATTACCAGTATAACAATTTAAAATAAAAGAAAACTGTCTCTGTGCAAAAGCTCACTCAAGACAATCATTATTACTGCTACCAGAATACATCAGTGACAGAGATTCATTCCAAAGTGAAACAGTTAGAAAAAGGTAAAGAGCTCATTTGGACAAATTGTATTTATAAAAAGTGCATCTCAACGGATAAATTTTATTTTATGCAATTGGATAACCCCTCTGATTTTTGCAAATTTAGGCACAGTACTTCCAAGTCAGGTCTCTCCATAAACTTCAGCTTGTGTCACTACACATTATGACATATTATGTCCCTACTGTAAACAATGCATGCAAGAGGGAACATTTTAGCATCAACTAAACCATTAGCCTAACAGACAGAAAATCAAATCCACTTTATTTCCTCACTTTGTATTTTTTTTTGTAAGGATACAGAGCAAAATCCTCCATATGGCTGAAAACCAGAAATGAGATGAAAAGAACAAAAATGTCAGTCAAGTTGAAAGCAAAAGGAAAGGTTAAAAGTAAACAGTTACCTCCCTCATTAAAGCCACAGAAGTACAGGAGTGCAGCATGGGCACTGCAGCTGCTGACATCATGGCACAGGCAATTTTTATTGCTTACACTGTGTTTCTCTAACTAAAAATACTGAGAGATATCCTGACACTATTACATTTTTAGGTATGATTACTGCTCTGTTCAGGGAAGGGGACAAATGCTCAAACACAGACTACAGACCCCAGACCCATCTGGCCTCAGAAAAACCTGGAAGGGAGAGGTTGAAAGTAGTAGAGAAATTTTGATACAAAAGCTTGCACACAGAGCTCACTGTGGATTAGTAAACACAGCTCTAAATAGGTTTCTGGAAATTTTTTTTCCTTTTCTTTTTTTTTCTCCTTCTGGGAAGCAATAAACACTCTTATTTTTACTGAGATGAAGCTGGAGCACTAATGCCTTGAAGAACTATTGAGTCACATTATCATCAAAATGTGCCCTGACAGCACAATATGGTTTTTCTGATAAGAGATTACTTTGCTGCAACTTAGCATCATACAGAACTGGATACATCTGACATGGAAAAGTCAGAAATCTACTGTCACAGATGTCTCAAGGCAGCTCCTTTCGGACTGCCTCTTTCCTTCCACTTGCGTTGTCTCTTCCAGAGTTGTGTTTTCCAAAGAAGTAGTTGCCAAGTAACTTCAGTCTCTTCCCTGGGCATTTTCAACATATCCTGCAGCAGGACACACCACCTGGGAGAACGCCCTGCTTTGACATGGTGCCGGTGTTTCTCACGGACAGACAGAGCAAGGCCATCACCACAGACCAACAAGACAGCACGACCACAACTTCACAGAAAACTGAACAGACCAACAACAGCCTCCCTTCAGACTAAAGTGGCAGGCTGTGGATGAGCTTAAATGTAAACAAGAACTAAACTTCAACATTCTAAATTAGTAGCACTGAAATCTTGAGCTGTTAACTGAGCTGATCCAACTCCATCTGAGGAAGTCTAGAAACATATCATTCCTCTCATGTGCCAGGCCATTTCAATTCAGAATTTCATGAGAGCTGGTTTTCTCATAGAATTTCATCCAAACTTGAATTTAAAAACAAATCTCTCTCCTGGAGCTTTCCTTCTATTCACAATGAAGGAACAGGCTAAGAAGCAGAAATTTAAACCTAATCTCATAAGATTTGAGACTTAAAACCCACTAAAACATGACAATTTTATGGCAGAAACAAATGCATTTCACAAGTAGTGAACAGGGATTTTTAAGGGGGAACAAAAACAATAAGGGGGAGAAGTGCATAAATTTCTATTTTTATCAAAACAGGAATTTGAAGAAAGGAAGAAAAGAGCTTAAATTTTAGTATTTTCCAGCTATTTCTCAGTATGTGTAGTTTTGGCAAAATCATTTGGGAAGAAAGATGCTAAAGCCTGTATTAGAGAACACAAAGAAGGAATTATTTAACACCTGGAAGAACACAGATCCTCCAAATGAAGATTTAATTCTATCTTTGGAGAGTAGGCAGCATTAGAGGGAAGGTAATACCTAACATCCCTACACTAATCATTATGGAGAACAAGATGTAAAAATCAGATCATCTTTCCAGGAAAAGAGATCCTACGGCAACAGGAAAGGAAGCCTCAATAACCTCAGGAGAGGTTTATATAAGGAGGTAAAACAGAAGTTTTGTGAAGGGATTTTTTAAACTGTACGACTCTGATTAGCAGTGAAATCTGAGCAGCAAAAAATAACGGTTTAGGTGGAAAACATATCCACTGATTCCCAATGCAAAAGTGAATTAAAATAAATTACTCTTGGCATGCTGTAGAGTAAATAAGTATATTGTAAACTATATTCTAGTACAAAAATTAAAAAAAAAAAAGGTCAGAAAGCAAAGAAATTAAAAGCTACCACAAAAGATAAATGCATTATTTTTTGAGGGCATCTATTTCCCACGGGCTGGTATTGAATATTTAATTCAGTTAGAATTATCTGACCATGCCTCAGAACAGGTATCTCCAAGCATGGGAAACTCATATGTCTATCATACAAAAAATCACTAGGTTTGGATGATTTTGCAGATGCTTTAATTCAGTACAATTTATAAGTAAATTCAGAAGCTGTATATTAACTGAAACACACTTTTTCCTACTAGATCTTACAGGGATAAATTTCACTCTTTTAATGGAAACAGACAAAATAAAAAAACCCATACTCAAAGTTAATTCCTTTGTTGTCAACTCTACATTGCTAGGATGTTCACCAGGTTTTGACTGAGACCAAGCACACTCTTCTTTCCTGTATAATTACTGGAAACACAAGGAACCATTTGAACGTAGGTGTTAAGTAATCAAGTGATCTTACAGAGACCCAAATACATTATATTACACCTTCACTGACCTAGAAACAATAACGGGACACAATGAATAAAAGCATCATAAAGAAGACAAAGAATGTTGTATTATCCCAGCTTTTTACTAGAGACAGAAATCTTATGCCATTGTAGAGGCACAGAACTTTCTGAAGTGTAGTCAGCAGTCAACACCAGCTATGTTTTGCTTGCTTTCCATCTAATATTGTCTTTTCTGATAAGCAGGAAGCCTTACTTGCATATGCTGCCTGAATTATAAAAATAGTCATTAAATTTCAGTCAATTAACTTTTCATTGACCTGCTTTTGAAAAGGGTTCACAGATCGACTGTCCCTTTATTTCACTACCTTGAGAACAACCCAAAAGACAATTTTTCAGTAATCCTCTAAAATGTAATGACCAAATGCTGCCCTTGGCTACATTAGCAAAGAAGTTCAGTTGAGTGGAATTATTGCTTTGAGTGTGATTTGACAAGGCACAGTAGAAATGACTCATCTGAAAGTATACAAATGTTTCTTTTGTGAAATGCGATCCTGCATAAATTTTTCAAAGGTCACATAATGATAATCTTTTAGTAATTCAAGATGTGATCCTGAGAAGCACTAAGTGCATTCAGATCCCAGCACAGTCAAAGGGCCCTTGGCACAGCAGGGCTCGGAGCAGACCCAGGCCCGCAGTGCCACAGCTCACACATCCCTGGGACTGCTGTCCCGACAGGGCCAGCCCTCCCACACCGCCCCTGTGCCAGCTTCCAGCAGGTGCCGGCCAGGAAGAGAGAGAAGTCTCTGGAGTTTTCAGCAGCACAGAAACAGGCAAATGGGGAGAAACGGGACTTACATCTTGCTACCTTTTCCCACAGATCTCTGCAAAACAAACTCAATTGATATAACAAACCAAACAGTAAAGCAAATCAGAATGTCTATCTTTTGTTTGCCATGGCACAAGAACTGTTGAACAGAGGAAAAAAAACAAGCTGAGTTTAGCTCTATCAGCTGTTTCCTGGGGCTTGGTCCTTCCTTCCTCCAAGGGGTGCCACTGCCTGCTTTGTTCTCTTGTCCAGCTGTTCCTCTGCTCCTTCAGCAATGGCCTTAATAGACCCTGCAGGAATGCAGGAACAGACCACAGAAATCTCCTTCCTGCACACAAGCTAACAGGCCCTAGATGTGGAGAACAACACTGATCTGCCTCTGTCACTCACTTCACCATCTTAATTCTTCTCCCAAGAGTCTCTGTGAGGAGGAACAGAGCCTAATTTAAATGAGTTACACGGATTTGCAGTTCCTCCAGAGTTTCTATCACATGTTCATACAGTAATAAGAAACCAGATGACCCAATTAATAGGCAACTATTTATTTTTTTTTAAAGAAGATAACATTAAATCTAAATAGGGCAAAAGGCACTCCGAAAAGTCACACAGAATAAAGATTCTGGCATATTGTTAATGCTTAGCAGACAGAGGGACCTTCCAATGGGATGACCCATCACAGATTGCTGGGCTATGGATTCAGAAGAACACAAGGAGGACTCTTCAGAGTGGCAGGAGAAGATCGTAAGAAAAACAATATTGAAGCTTAGGAGCTACTGAATCCTTCATGCTTATCCAAAATTCAAGAGCAAACTTGTTCCGATTTTCACATAAGAAGATAATTTTCATAGGGAAAGCTGTGTGCTTTCAAAGAAGCCCACACAGGCAAAAGCACAAAAGGGACAAAAGAGATTTTTGCTATATTAGAAAAAAAGAAAATATGGTGCTGGGTTTGAAGTCACTAACTGGAACAGTAAAGAAATACAGCATTGGTTTTTAATCTTTTAAGCTTGGCCATCAGTAATCATTGAAATGAAGGAAGTTGCACAAGAAAAGAGAAAGCCACTCTGTGCTTCTCCTTGGGAAGAGAAATACACAGTTACAACATGGTTTCACCTTAGATTCATGCTCTGCGAAGTCAATGGGATAAAGAGCTTGAGAAAGGACAATCCAGTAACTGGGCATCAATTTTAACTTTGGATTCTAGAGCAGCTCCCAGCTTTCTTCCTCCATGATCACACATAAACCTTTGCCTCAGATCCTGACTGAAGAGAGAACCTGCTAACACTCCCACCTCAGTGAATTGTCATCAGAGGACATTGAAAGGTATTCACAGACAGGGAAGCAACCGCACATTATAGGATGGATGGAGCATTTAGGACAAACAGAACACTTGGTAGAGAGTCATAAGCACACAATTAGAATTCAAGAATTACAAGGGTTCTCTAGTCTTCCTCTAACATGATTTTCCCTTTAATTTCCTTTTAAATTTCTCCTGATCGTTTCCTATCTACAATGTAGAAATAACAATATTTCAGAGATATTTGCGGTTTCATTATTTAATAACCACAGAATATTCCATAAACAGTGTTAATATGGGAGAAAACTCTCCACCTACTTAGCTCTGTCTGTATTTTATGAAGCTCCTCATAATGAATGCAAATATTGTCTCATGGCACCATGCATAGACTGCTTCCTCAGAAAGGGGACATCAAAGAGGAATCTGTGTTCTGTGACATTGTGACTGAGGGGACAGGACTGCAGGCTGCCCTGGGAAGGGCAGAGGCCCTCCAGTGTAGGTACAGCCACTGTGGTTCAAGCAGCGAAAATGTCAATGAGGCCTGGAGAGTTACTGCTGATCACTGAAAGCCACGGGATATCATCCACCTTATCTTTCAGGATTATGACTAATGTTGGAGGTACCATTCTTTAAAATGTAAATCCAAACAGTGAACTGTCTGTGAATTACATTCAAACAGATGAACACATAGGGAAGTCTGTAAGAGCCTGGTGTGTATGTTGAGACTTCTCTGTACTTTCCTAGACTCCAACTATTTGCAGTTCAAGGGCTTCCAGAGACAGAAATAGTTTCTCTCAACCAAACTTTTTTCCATCAATTGTCCACTCTCCCCTTGAATCTAGATAAATTTTGTAGAGCCTACAAGACCTTTCCAAGAGTGTCCTGCATCTTAACTATACTCTGGTTTAACACCTGTTTTAAGAACCACCCACCTGCTACCTTTCACTAGCAGATTGTAAACTCAAATAATGGCAAAGCCCCCAGTTTTCACTTGCATGTGTCTGCAATTCCAGGATTTTACTTTGTCTTCCTAAAAAAACTAATTGCGTGTCTGTTAACTGAAACTACTCATGATGGCAAGTGGAATGTCACATGTGGTCCAGTAAGAACAGAAGTACTACATTCCTCACCATCTCACAGCTTACCACAGTTTACTGTTTCTGCAATGCTGCATCTGATAAAGCTGTCAAATCAAAAGTTCAAAGAATTACAGTGTCAGCCAAATGCTGCATATCTTATCCAATGAAATAAAAACATCTTTGACTATGTGCTGAGTCAATGTGTGGCCCACTAGATGCTTTACCCAAGGGATCATTCCAGCATGTACACTTTTTATAGAAAATGCTATAGCATTTATTAACTGTCAGATTAAGCTGAATGAGGAACAATAGTAAAAGTCATGCTGAGACCTTGTGCTACATCATAAAGGGCTCCAATGTCATTCCCTGACAGAAAAAATGGATGGCACACTGTGTGTAGGAAAAGTATTTCATGGGACATATTGAATTCTCTTAATTTGAGATGACTAGAGTATCCTTTCTGCCATATCCAAAACCGCAGGAGGCAGAATGGTTGCAAAAAATCATTTTTGTTCCTTCACTCTCATGATTGTGGCATTCATATAATTAGTTTGGAAAATATTCTAAGAGCCCAACCATTAATCCAGCACTGCCAAGTCCACTACTAAACCATGTCCTTAAGCCCCACATCTACACGGCTTTTAAATACCTCCAGGGATGGTAACTCCACCACTTCCCTGGGCATCCTGTTCCAGGGCTTAGCAACACTTCTGGGTAAGAAACTTCCCTAATATCCAATCTAAACATCCCCTGAGGCCATTTCCTGTTGTCCTATCATTTGTTACCTGGGAGGAGAGTCCAACCCCCACTTCGCTACAATCTCCTGTCAGGGAGTTGTAGAAAACTGTGAGGTCTCCCTGAGCCTCCCTTTCTCCAGTTCCCTCAGCTGCTCCTCACCAGACTTGTGCTCCAGACCCTCCCCAGCTCCACTGCCCTTCTCTGGACACACTCCAGCACCTCAATGCCTTTCTGGTAGTAAGAAGCCCAAAACTATATGGGAATATAGTTCGATACAGGATTCAAGGTGCAGCCTCACCAGTGCTGAGCACATGGGAGCAGGCACTGCCATGGCCCTGCTGGCCACAGGTCAAGATGCCATTGGCCTTCTTGCCCACCTGGGCACACACGGGCTCATGTTCAGCCTGCATCCCCCCTTTCCCACTGGGTAGCTGTCCAGCCACTCTTCCCCAGGCCTGTAGTCTGCAGGGGCTTCTTGTGACCCAGGTGCAGGACCAACTGCTTTGCCTTCCTGAACCTTGTAGAACTGCCATTAGCCCATCAGTCCAGCCTGTCCAGATCCCCCAGAGCCTCCCTGCTCCCCAGCAGATCCACATTCCCACCTAAGGTGGTGCTGTCTGCGAACTCACTGAGAGTGCACTTGATCACCTTGTCCAGATCATCAGTGAAGACATAACACAGGACTGTTATGGGGAGCTCTGGGGAGCCCCACCAGTGACCAGGGGCCAGCTGGATGTGATTCCATTCCCCAGCACTCTCTGGGCCCGGCCATCCAGCCCGTTCCTACCCGGCAAAGAGAGCAGCTGTGCAAGCCATGAGCAGCTGGGCTCTCCAGGAGATGCTNCCTGTCCCTACCGGCCAACGAGAGCAGCTGTGCAAGCCATGAGCAGCTGGGCTCTCCAGGAGATGCTGTGGGGAACGGTGACACGGGCTTTAGTACAGTCCAGACAGACACAGCCACAGCCACCTCCTCATCCACAAAGCAGATCACCCTGCTTCCTGTCAGGGAAGGAGATGAGGCTGGTTAAAGAGGACCTGCCTTTCCTAAACCCACACTGGCTGGGCCCGATCCCCTGGTTGTCCTGTATGTGCTGCATGACCACACTCAGGATGATCTACTCCATGACCTTCTCTGGTACCAAGCCAAGGTCAGGCTGACAGGCTGGTAGTTTCCTGGATCCTCCTTCCAGCCCTTCTTGGGATGGGATTTGCCAACGTCCAGCCAAGTGGGATCTCCTTGGTTTTCCGAGACTGCTGGGAAGTTCAGGATGGGAAGTGCCTCGGTGAGCACTTCTGCCTGCTCCCTCAGTACCCTTGCATGGATCCCAACTGCCCCCACAGACTTTTGTGGGTAAGGCTGCATTCTGTAAAGTACATTTCGGAGATTAAAAAATCCTGAAACACCTGGCATAACAATGCACCTCAAAACAACCGTGATTATCAACATGTTTAAAAACAAAGTTCTGCCAGTAAAAACGTCATCAGTTTTACATGTCATATTTCAAAACGTATAAGCAAAACAGCAGCAAATTCCTCTAAACCGGAGCAAATGAAGAACTGTCATTTTTCAAAGTGCAAAGGAAGAAAAAATTTTTATAGAATCTTATCCAATAGGAATGCCATGTGATAATGAACAAAGGTCAACTGTAGAATAGCTTGCTGAGTTATTTTTTATTTCACAAGTCTAAACCCTCCTCCTGCTTTTCAGCTGCCTTGAAATTAAACTGCAAGTTTCAGGAACATCTAAATAGATTTCCTTGTGTTTTCCTAAGAAACAGAATCTTATAATAAACAAACATACAGGAGGGCAAAAGGACATTTTGAGTAAGATTTTAACCAAAACATGTTTTTCCTATAACAATATTATGATGTCCTTCAAATATATAAAACATAGCACAGGAAAACTGTGAAGAAGCCTGAAACCTCTGAAGATATGAATGCACTTTTATAAATACTACAAAAATATGTTTATGTTATTTTTCACAGTTATTATGTCAATATTTAGGCTCTCTGGCTCACATGCATCTGCAAAAAGTTCTTCTTCACAATTTACATGCCACAGTTGCTTTTCACAAAAGCCATACCCAGTAAGGGCAGAAAATTCTTCCCTAAATAAACAGCAAATACACACTAACTTCTGGAAAAATGGAATTAACTTGGGATAGAAGCTCCTCATTTTTGTCCTATGCAAAAACGCTCTAGCACTAGAATCCAGCCAGT
Organism: Donacobius atricapilla; assembly: GCA_013397315.1. NCBI lineage: Eukaryota > Metazoa > Chordata > Aves > Passeriformes > Mimidae > Donacobius > Donacobius atricapilla. Next base: position 1,343,617 of record WBMY01002937.1, read on the forward strand.
GTGTACACAGACAGAACACTTTGCCTGTGTAAAAACCATCTTTGCAGGCTCTCCGTTTCTCCTTGTTGTCTATTTCAATTATGTAAGACAAAAAATAACAACATTTAAAAAGCCATCATTTTAAGATACAAACTAGTTCCTGCCGGGTCTGATCAACACATCAGATCAGATGCAACAGACACATTTACAGGAAGTCATAATGACATTTAAAGTCCTGAAAACTTTTATTACCACTGGGTATGAGTTTGTTTCTGTTTCCAGCGATGGCAGTACGAACTCTGTCTGGGTAAATGTGCATTGACATATTTCTTGGTAGATTTCACAGGTGCATGTAGCCAGCATGAGAAGATCCCATATAATCCCCGTGTGTTTAATGAAGGAAAATTACATTCTAAGTAGCTTTCAACTGTTTTCTACTTTTATTTTCAAGACCGTTAATATTCAAACTTGTGTGTTTTAATTTTTTTGTGTGATTTCTCCATTCTAGGGCCAGTTGGCACTTCACGAAGGCAAATCAGCACACTTAGTGCAATTAAAGTTTTCTAAATTTTGTGATTATTATTGTATCAATTACTGACAACTACAGTATAAGTTCAAAGTACATTCACACAGAAAGCTGGATGCTCCTCCTGGCTGCTTTAGGAATTGAAAAGAGGGCAAAAACTAAGGCTGGGTATCCAACTCTTTCAAGATCTTTGTAAGGAGCACAGTTTCTGAAAGCAAAGTATTTTTAATTTTAATAGTTACGAGCAATTGGTATGGAGCACACAAGTGCTTTCAAAAGGAGTGTAATGGCAGCACTTAAAGGATACCAAGGCTGCTTCTTCAATTACATAAGTATTGAATCATCCGTTGCACAATGCTTTTTATGAAGCATTAACACACTTTATTTTTTATTAAGACCACATTGAAGTCATCCATCTAAAATTCAACAAACCTTTCTACCCACAGAGAACATTTCTTTGGCTGATGAACAGTACATAAACATTGTAATTTTGTAGAAACTCTCAATGAAAACTTGGAGAATGTCTAAAACAGGAACTCATTAACAAGCTTATTCCTTGTGCCATGTGATAACCTAATCACCTAATAAGATTTACAAAAGGGATTAATGGATCCTCCAGCTGACATATGGGTGATGTGCATTTATTCATACATGAGAGGACAGGAATTTTTTTCTGCTTTGAAAACAGAACAAATTTAATCTTTAATGGCTTGTACAGCTATGAGAGGGCACGAAACTTTCAGAATTCATCAAAACAGTGTAATTTTTGCAATCTTTAATGAAATTAATACACAGATAAATCCATATATTATATACTGTAGATCAGTAGCAATATCCCTTAATTAGTGACTGAAAATTGTAAGCCTTAAATTGCCAGTTCAAACCATCACCCAAAATCTAGAAACAGCTTTATGATACCAGGCGTTTAGATATCAGTACAATACAGATTTGGCCTGGAAGGAATATATATTCTGCTTTAGCTTATAAAAATACCCTTATAAAACTGTGTCCGCAAAATGGTGCAATTGATTAAATTTCATTTGATAAACCTATCTTGGAGCCATACATTCCTTTGGGTGAAAAAAGTGCTATGTATAGGTTTGGTTAAGTGATAACAATTTGGCAGTCATGCTCAAAAAGCATGTTATGATGTAAATTTTCAGATAATTTTAAGTCAGAATGTACTATGATTCGTAGACAAAAATTAATTTAACAGCACCATTTTTCTTTTATTACAGGAGTACAAGTTGAAGCTTAATGTAAGTTTTGTAAATGTGTTTTTTGGTCTTCCTGTATACAACATGAGTATAAATAATAATAACATTTTTAGAAGCTTTCAAATATGACTATTTTACAGAAATGCAAAACAGATGTGGGAAATAATAATTGAATTCATTTATAGCTATGATACACAAAAATGAAAAAAAAAATCCTTTTCTTCCATCTTCTATTTCAATGCAATGTATGACTAAAACTGCCTTTAACTGAAATTCCTTACAACACATTACAATCATGTAGTGCAGTATTCATTGCAGTTTTTGCTCTAATAAAAGCACCCATATAATGGTGAATAGAGCTTCCAAAAAAAACCCAAAAGAAAAGGCACTAACAATCTGATGGCTGTCATAGAAGGTGAGGAGGAACAACCACCTTGTCCAATACTGCTCCGAGATTCTACCCCAATACCAACAGAAGGGGGTGCATATTGCTAAATACACTCTTAGATTCTGAGGTTTTTTTTCCTTCTGCCAAACCCCACATATTTACAAGTAAAGAAAACTGCCCTTTGACAAAACTATTTGTTCTGATCATAGAACTGCATGCCTCTAATTTGCAATGCACAGTATGGTTTATACCTTTAGGTTCACTAATGAAAATGCCACCTTTACAAACAAAACTACATTCTCATTTCATGTAACTCTACTGAAAAACCTGCCTTAGCTTCCACAGAAGCTCTATTTTTGTATCCAAAACACCATGTGGTTTAATTTTAAAATTATTTACTATCTATACATTCAGCAATTTCCATATTTTCTTTCTGCGAGAACTAAAACTACTCATAGTACAAATTTCTTCAATTGCTAGGAAAAGATCCTTCAAAATTACTGAATTTAACATCATCAAAAGATGTGTATTCAAACATGATGTAGAAGGCCATTAGTGGGTCCTTTCTTCTACTGAATTTCTAATGTGAACTTGGGGAGTTTAACATAGATCAATTTCTAATGTTGCTTCCATTTCTTAATATTCTTAGTGTGTTTCAGACACATTCTCTCATTATTCACATCTTTAAGCTCCAGATACCTTGAGAGAAATTTGTCTTCCACAGTTAAGCTACCTGAATACATTTATCTTGTGTAAATCTCCTGACATTATTACAAATCCAGGTTAGTTTGGGATGACCACAGGCACAGCTGAAGTCCTGCACAATCTAATTCACACAAAATCCAGCTGGTCATTCATCTTTCTCTTCCTACACATGTAGACAGGCAGGGACATTTACAAACTGTCAAGTCTGCTAATTTTTTCAGGAATTAATTTGTTAGGGGAAGGAAGGTTGGAAATAATTTATTATGCAGCACCACGCACACATGCAATACAATCAGCAGCATCACTTTAGAGTAATGTGTAAGAAATCGTATTCTCCTAGGAGCAAAAGTGCAATACAGAGGCGTCATATCTTTGACTGCTGCTCATTAAATAACTGGTTAACTCCCTGACTATGCAGTATTCCACAAGGCACAAAGCATCTGCCTCTCTCAAGTCATTGGTTCAAGAGCTTATCTTAAGAGAAGAAGGTCAAGTGGATTCTACTGTTTCTGTGCAAAAGAAGTTATTTTACCCCATGCAGCAGCTAAAGAGTTAACGAACCAAATCTTACCACCTGTCTCTCAGTATGAAATAACTACTTTAGGTCTTTAGCAAACAATCAATTCCGGGGAATTAAGTCTTGGACTCATAAGGCATTAGAAATAGAATGGCTTCACTTCCCACTGCCCACATGCAAAGAGTTTGTACTCACCCTCTGGGTGATGCTTTTTCCCTCTTTGACTTGCACTGCCAATCCAAGATCAGACAGTCTGCAATTCCCATTATCATCCAGGAGGACGTTCTCTGGTTTCATATCCCGGTACAAAATTTTGATGGAATGAAGATGCAGAATCCCACAGGTGATCTGAGCTGAGTAAAAGATGATCCTTTTCATTTCCAAACCCCTTTCTCCCACATTATAGATGTGATACTTCAGATCCCCTCCATTCATGAGGCTCATAACAAGACACAGGTGGGTTTTGGTCTCATAGGCATAAGCTAGGGTGACTATGAAAGGGCTGTTGACCTTCTCCAGGATCTCTTTCTCCAGCAGTGCCATCTTCTCTCCACTTTTCTTTTTCAACCTTTTCTTATCCAGTTTCTTGCAGGCATACATCTTGCCAGTATTTTTGACCTGGATGGCACAAACCTAGAGAAGATTCATGTGGAAAGTTAATGATGGAATTTTACACAGAGACTGGAATATCAAGGGTAGTAACAGGCAGGAAGTGGGGAATCACTGATGCCAATTAGTAGCTGCTGATGCTAACTTCTACGAAGAGTGTATTAGCACAGAAAACAAGGAAAACACAAGCACACAATCAGTTCTGTTCTGGACCAGCAGTATCTGGTGGCCCTGATGCAAAGTTCTTGAAGATGTCACTAGTAGACACGTATTAGCAAATAAATGGAACGAGGACAAGAACAAAAATCTGTAATCGTGAGAATAAGCAGCATGTACAGATTGCATCTGTACCGTTAAACTCTCTTGACTCTCCAAAAACCTCCATTCTGTAGTTTGGAATCAGATCCTGATGTGTGCTTTTCCCTCAACTGCAGCTAGGAATTAGCCAGGCGTGTGTGAGATGGCACAGGCTAAGATGATGTCAAGGAGCAAACTAATAGTTAACTACATGAACATTCATGCAAGTTTTTGTAAAGAAGCTGCTTTTTTACTGGCATAGATACAGAATATAAAAAGGTTAAAGTAGCTTTTTACTCACAAGAGCCTCTATCACAGTATAAATAACTCAGACTGATTTCTGGAAAATGGGCAATCTGAAGGGGCGCATTTTACGCATCTTCATACAATGGCTTAATCCACTGCTCTTTGCAAACCCACCTGCTTGTCTTGAAAGGGGAGAGATGACTCATATCCTTAAAAGTACAAGCTCTTACCTCTCCAAAGCCACCTTTTCCCAGCACTCTGAACTCAGAGAAGTATTTATCAGTTACTGGTTGCTTCTCAAACACCTTCCATTGGATGAATTTGTCATAGAAGGGGCTGTTCTGAAAGTCCTGGAAGGGCTTGTCTTTAAAGAAGACTTTGGTTTCCTCCTTGGCCAGCTGCATGATATTCTCATAGTCTTTTGCAGTAGCTGCTTTGCATTTGCTGACCAAATCAGAGCTCATGAAAGACAGATAGTTTTTGGCGCCTTCTTTAAGAAAATTGGTGACAATATTCTCCATGGTACTGCTCTTGACATTGTCCTCTGCCAGCTCCCAGTTTGACACCTCATCCAGGAAGTCCCTAGCTACCAAATATTCTGGCACTGTCTCTAAGAAGTCTCTGAAGAATTTCTTGCCAATGGGCTGCTGTTCACAGATGCTGTCATAATCACCAGCAATGGACTCTCTATGGTCTTTGCACTCCTCAATCTTGGGCAGCGAGAGGCTCTTACGCCTCTTTTGCATTTCCTTGGTATCTCCTTCTCCACTCTTCCTTGCCTGGAGGTAGGCAGTGTTGGCAATCAGGTTGTCGAGCCCCCCCATGTCACACATCTTGGCAAGCCCTTGGGGTGGCAGAGCCCAGTTCAGACAAAATGAGTAACTGGCCCAGGAGCTGTGAGCTAGCTGCACTGCACTTCTTCCTGCTAGTGGTGAGTGAGGGCTTCCGAAAAACACCAGCGAGACTAACTGCTTTTGCATTAAATACCTCTCAAGGATTTTCACTAAGTACCTTTAGCTATAGGCACCATTTGTGGAAAGTGACTGGTAAGAGGTTTCTCTGTAAGAAGCTTTGAGTTTGCTATGTATAGCTGAGGGATGACATCCTAGGGATGGCAAACCTTCCCACTGGCAGTACCAAACGCACGTGGTTCAGCTGGTGTTTCTCAGAATGGGCCCTGATAACCTTTAAATGTACCAAGATTCCCTCTACATGCACTGTCCCTGGCTGCTGGGAACATGCAGAGATTCCTGGCTGCAATACTCTCCAACGCAGGGGTACTTCAGCCACAGTCAGCAGGAACAGGCCTGGATCCCCCCCAATCGACACTGAACACCAGAATACTAACAACTGGTTTTATGAAAAGCTTTTATCACAAATCTGCCATGCCTGAAAGACCTTGACATAGATGAACATTAGATGTGGAGCTTTAAACTACCACACAATTCAGTGCTTTGAGCATTCACAGCTCCAAAACTCAAGTTATACTCAACATCAGTGACTGAGCCCCACAGACAGTTCATGCAAACCCTGCTGCCCTGCGTGGCTCTGTCTGAGCAGATTACACGTAAAGGCTAAGAACTGCCGCTGGTCTAAAAATAATGATCCTTATATACGAAACAACGCAGCTCTGACTTCTCCTACCCAGAGAAAAAAGAGAAACACTTCAAGTGAACAGCCAAATCTTGCCAAGACACTTCCATATGTTGTTTTGGCCTCAGTTTATTTTCCCTGCTGAGCTTTATACCAGAAAGTGGTTGGATGAGAAGGTGGCAACAGCATATAGCCGAGGTGACATCAACAAAGGGACAAAGCTGATTACAATCAAGTGAAGGCAAATTCCACCTGACTTCACTTGCTGGCTGCCTACCAGGAGGCATTTTTTCCCTTCAAAAGAATAAAAATTATGTGTGGCACTCACTAGGCTAAGCCCTCTTCTGCTGTGGGGTCAGGTGATTTGGCTGTTAAAACTTTCTTTAAATATAAGGAAGGTATTATGAGAACAAGAAAAGAAGTAACACTGGGGTCAAGCTGTACTCTTGAGGTCAAGGTCAAGGTTTTTTGGTTTTTTTCACAATCTTAGAGCAAGCTGAAGAGCTGAATCACAAGAACTAAACATCAAGAGTAGTAACAGGCACCTTTCAGACTCCCTATAGTAAGTGTTAAGCCCTTCTTGGCTGCTTTTTGCCACTCTACAGCCACGCAGTATCTTGTTTTTACACGCTTAATCCTGTCCACATTGAATCCATCTGACATAAAACTCACACTTGTACTCTACAAAATTCCCTTGGAGGTGTGTTTTTCTAGGAGTGATGGAGAGGGCCATCCATTGCCAACTGCTGTGTGTGCACGAGAACAGAGGGAATTGTAGGGCAGAGACCTGAGAGCCTGGCCAGTTCTGCCAGGTGAGAGCAAGCACCGGGCTGGAGAAGGTTACGTAAAGGGCTCAGCAGAGCAGCCAGCAGCGTGGGCAGCACTGCAAAGAGGCAACAGGAGAAATGGGGAATTCTGCTGGTGGCGGGCCTGAAAATGGGGCCTACAGCAACACATTCCTAAAACACCCTGGGTAGAGAAAGGCATGAAAAGAGCTAACAAAGCTTTAATGCAGCAGGACAAATGGTTGGCAGCTGGGGCCCTAAGGCTGAACTCAAGCTTACACCAGCTCTTGGCAGATTCATGCCTGAGCAAATGAAGAAAATATCTAATATTTATGGCACCTGTTAAGACAGACATATTTACACCTCCAAAGACCATTCTGCTCAATTAATTAGAATCTATCCCAGCTTCTGTGGAACATAAATTTTCTCTAAAATAACTTCATGAAAAGCAAAATCAAACAATATGATAATTCAACAAATACTCATTACTCCAGCCACTTTTGAGATTTGCTTGCTAACTTATCCAAATCTGCTCAGTGTTTATTAAACACTGGAGAAAAGGAGATCAGCATTAATCTTTTAGTTGACAATGGCTGTTTAAGGTAGTGTTACCTGCTCATAAAACAGAACATTTGGGTGAGAAGCAAAAATTATTTATTTTGCATGTACAAGAGGTGAACAATTACAGAACTGAACACAGGGATGTACTAACAACCATGCTAATCAGGCACATCAGGGAATGATTTGGAGAAGTTCTCTGGTGTAAAGCTCATAGAAAGACTGGGACTTAGGCTAATCTCTAAATCACAGAGAAAATATGCAGGACTTAAAATTCATTACCTTATGTTCTAGATGAACCTCAATTACCAGTCAACAAGATACTTATAATATGCAAACAGATACACAAAAATATCAGCTGCTTTGATTTCAACATTACCTTTCCTAATACCTTATTTGTGTCAACACCCCTCTGAGCTGACACTTTGGAAAAACTCTTCCAGAACTGTAATTCTCAGCTGCTCTTGCCATGCATGTGACATGAGCTAAAAGCAGGGTTTGGTACTTTCCATATGCACCTATAAAGCAATCAAAAATGAAAAAAGTCTTCTGATGGGACTCGCTGGCATTATCAGAGGTCACAGGATGGAGCCTGGGACCAAATGTGGACAGAGAAAACAGGTGGTAGGTAAGATACAGTTTGACTGTGACAGCTAAAATTTATTTTCACATCCACTCAGAATTCTTTTTTTGCAAAAATTATGGGAATACTTTAACACAAACAGAAATACTCCACAACAATGTAAATGCTATAGGCACTTCATTACTACTGTTAACATATTTTACATTAGTTTTCAGTTTTATGACAGATATCATCTGGCATAATAACAGCTGATGTGATACAGTGTAACAGTGACTCAGGATTTTTTATCTCAGTGTGTAATTAAACAAAAGCTACATTTAAAAAATCAAAACATCTTAAAAACAAGATCACAATATTAAACACAACCACAGTAAACTCTGCAGAATGCTTGATGACACAAAGATTAGAACAACTTTATAGAGTGAAGATAAACCTCTTTAAATGTACTCAGAATTAGACAGAAATAATTCTACTGAGAAACACATTAAAGATGATAATTTTGAAGTAAACAATGCATATGATATTGCTTCAATTTCATCCATGTTGATGAACCATTTTATTAAGCCTGAATTTGTTACAGATTTAAAGCAGTAATTGTACCTCTCCATTACATTTTCTTTATCCTGACAGTAGACTATGCAGTGTATCAGATCGGGTAGGTGACCCTTTCAATTTAATTCATTTAGTGTTTAGGGTATAATCTGCACCACTAAGTTTCTGTGCTGGGATACAGACAACACTTCAATCCTAGCAGATACAGTTGTTGATGTAGCATCTCCTGTTTCAGCTGTGGAAGCCCTGCAGGGAGCCTGCACAGACTGCCCCCAGTGCAGCCAGAGGCCGGCACCAAACCCTCTCTGGGCTTGGAGCAGACGAACCAAGTGAGTGGTGTCCTGATGGACACGCTCCGTTCTGCAGGAGCATAGGGCACAACAAACACACCAACCAACAAGGGCAGCAGAAAGAAACCCTGCCCGGTTTTATTTGCCTATTCTCTGGACTACCCAATCCTGCTGGCAGAGGGGACAGCGATTATTCTGTTTCACCCACAAGGACATGCAGCAATTGTGGAAGGAATGATTGCATTCTCCCCAAACCACTGAAAGAGAAGAAAGAACATGTTCCAGTCACACTCAGCTGTTCAATCAACACCTACAGCAATGTTCAAACTATCACTCTCCAATATTTATAACCACTGGAAACTTTAGAGACAAAACAGGTCATCACTGATTTATCTACTGAGATTGGATTATTACGATCGTCCTGGTGATAGTCAGTTCCATCACCAAGCCTTTTACTTCCCTCCAAATATCAAAACAAGAAATGCATATATTCTCGTCTTCTTTTATAAAGTGACAGGGTTTTGTGACTGTACAAACACACTTAGCAGTTCTGCCCAGGAAGTAAGTGCAACTGTTAAAGTTTTTCCCTTTATCTTCCCCAGCACCAAAATAAAGCCAATGCACTACTGACTCACTATCACATCACAGCATATCACCAAATTCTCATATGAAATGCACTGTTTGAACTGAAATGTATGATAGCAAGGAGGCACATGTACCACAGTATATAGTCTTAAAATGGGACTTTACACCAGGAGTTATTCACAGGCTACAGTTTTTCCAACACTACAAAAATTGTTATCTGTTATCCATTTACTCCTGAATAATATTTTAAAGTTACTTTGCTTTTTTTCCTTATTAGCTCACATTTTCTTCACAGAAGCACAAGGGTACCAATCAAAGGAGTGCTGTAAATTATACTTTTGCCTGTCTATTTTAAATAGAATACTTAGCAAGTCAGTTAAGATATCTAGAATGGGAAAACCCCATTCCCATTAAAACAATCATCAAAAACCCCCAGTGGGTTTTTCTGAGACACAAAGCTCAACAGCATGGAAAGGTTTACCACTGGTTTAAAAGTTGTCATAAAGGTTTAAAGCAAACTCTTTGAGATAGTTTTCACTATTTTCAATTTAAACAGTCAGAATTAAGACTTGCTTTTGCATACATCAGCACCCAAAGTATGACTGTGTTTAAACTAAAGTGATTCCACTTTTGAAAATGAAAAGTGAACAACCTAGCCATTGCCTCCATTATCTCTGAATTATGAGTGGGAAAAATACCACTTTCTGACTCAGACACACATTTATTTCAGAAGAGAGGATTTTTATTTGTACCACCATGGTGTCTTCTGGCATGCACCTCTGAAGAAAAAAGTAGCTTTTTCCTACCCACTTCAAAAATGTACATTATGATCTCAAATATGCTCATGGTGAAAGAAACCTAAACCTCTTAGTTGTGTACGTGTTGACAGGAAATTGGAAACTGTTTTGTTTTACAGTACGGCTGACATGAAAACCGATTTTTTTAGTGCTCAAAAATAAAGCACAAAGTATTACTAAAGTAAAAAGACGATGCAACACAGAACAAAACACCAGTTTATTTCCGAGCATTAATAAAATCAGTATTCCCTTCAAACTTTAAAATGCACCATACTGAGAGAAGCTTCAATTGAAAAACAAGCGAATGAAGTCACTACATACCAACACAATCTTCTTGTTTGTTTTCAGCTTGACATCTAAGACAGGCATCTAAAAGTAAACAAGAACAAACTCAATTTGATTCTCAGGATTCCATCTTAAGAACAGGTTTGTCAGTGGAAAATATAAACTCTAATACAAATTTACAGAGGTAAAAATCCCAAATTTTGATGTCTAGTTCAGCCCTTTACCATTAAATAGTCCCCTTAAATTCTAAAACTATGCAAATGACAATGAAATATATATCTGAAAGAGATCAGAAGGACTCTGAACTCTCCAGCATGTTTTGTTTATTTTCCATTGCTCTGGTATTTTCATAACTTTTGCTGAAAAAAAGCCTTCTCCATTTTGTAGACAGAAAAGCCCAAAGATTTGTGCCAAGCCACTCAGGCATATTAAGACCAGAGCAAGCACAAAGCCAAACCCTAATTACAGGACTTTGTTTTTCAGATGTCAGCATTTCCTTTTAAGGAAGTCATTCACAATTTTGATTTTTAGGCTGTGTATCTCTCACCACAACTCCCACCACCTACTACTTTTTATAGTAGCTTCCCTTAACAAGTACCTGCATCTAATTCTCACAGGAGTCACACACATACAAATATAGTGGTACATTTGATAATATATGTTAATAAATACAGAACAATATCTAATTAAAAATATTTATCATCTTTATGGACTCCAGTCTGTGGCTTTAGGACTGGATGGCAGGTCCAGGACTCAGTAAGATACAAGAGTGACAACTTCCAGGCTTCCCACTGTGCCACACAATCCAGTGGAAAAGCACCTTTGCTTCTCCTTTGCCCCAAAGCAAGTATCTGGGCTGCCACAGACACACATGCATGAATCAAGCACAACAGAAAGCGTCCAACCCTTCTGTGAGCAAACACACCTTCATCTCCTCCAAAGAAAAGAGACTAGTTTAAACAAATGTCCTGCAGGTTGGATCTGCCGTACATGTCACTAGTTGGACCATATTCTCCCAGAAGACAAAACCATAATGTGCTACAGGGAATCAGATTCAAGTATTTCGGCTGTCTCTGCCAGACAAGGCCAGTACTTCTATTTTAGACCAATCTGCCCAGATATTCCTCCTTTTCTCAGGTAATAGGGAACAAAGAGGAGAGAACTCTAAAACAGCTGCCCCTTCCTAATTGAGACAAAAGCAAAACTTTCCTGTTGTCTGTTCCTATAATTTATATTTCAACAGCAGTTAAGGGCCAAGGTTCTGGGAAGATTCAGCCGAAGTGCTTCAGCTTGTATCAAGGTGCGTGGGAGCCCACTGATCTGGGGTCACAGCACAAAGTCACAGTACAGCAGCGGCCTTACCCAGCCCTAGAGTCGCAGTTTCAGACAGAAGCAGCACAGAGAGCCAAGGACAGAAATCACTGCCACCACACCAAAGGAACCTGTCCCCATTCCTACACAGTAACACCAAGGGGTGAAAGCTGAAAGGCTAAGGACAGCAAAGCCAGTCCAGCCACAATCCTGCACTTTCCAGCTAACACCTGCATTTCTGCCTCTTTCCCTTGTGCATCTAAGACCACATTGGTTCAAGGAGTTAAACCAGTAGAAAATGGAGCCAGCTAACACCTCCTTCCCTGCAAAGGTCAAACAAACTTTCAGCAAGTGCCAGTCTCAGTCTGGCACTGCCTCCCACCTGAGGTTACTGCAGACGCAGTGGCTCTACAGGAGCCAGACCCGCTCTGGCAGGGTCAACGCGAAATTGCTCAACTGAAGTCAGTAATGATCAAGTTTCACATTCTAACAATGTGGTTTGCTCCCAAAAAATGGTTACTAGATTGTTTCAAATTTTTTTTTTCCTAGTTTCACATGAAAAGTACTCCTTTGGTCTAGCTATGAAACAATATGGCTTTTTTTCTTTTTTAACTTTTATAATAGCTCTGAGTAAGATTTTAAGACTTTTTTTTTTGTAGTGTCCTGTAATAGGCTAGCTGTGATGGGGATAAATGCATTTTTAAAATTATGGTTTACATGGCAAATGAAGCCAATTTCATATTTCCAGAGTGGTCTTTGTTTATCAGAAAACAGCAAATAATCTTCAAAACATGCTTATGTAAAAAAGCTCCCACCACTTCAGTCTGAGCTGCATCTTTTTTCCTCTACTACACCCTTTTGCCTCTCCTGTTCCACAGGTTCCCAGCAAAAACATTTATGAGAAATGACAGAATGGCATATTTTGTCTCATTTCTGTAAACCCAAACACTGAGTTCATTTTCAGTATCGTGGTTCCTAGCCCTACAAAAGTAAGGTGTTCTGGAGGAAATCTTGGGTCATTCGTCCTGCCAAAGCGTCACACATCCAAGTGAGAAGAGTTCTATCTGGGATGACTCAGCCCAGTAGTAAAAATGGGATATGCACACACAGTAAAGGAAGAATTTAAACCGTTTTCGAAGAACCAAGATAAATATCATATTGACAATGAGGTCAGAAAAAAGTAATATGCGTCAACAATGAAGGTGCTTTCAAACAGTCTCTGGATTTCAAAACCAAGTAAATTAACCCCTTCATAGACTTCTCAGTACATTTATGTGTGTTAAAGTGCACCAGTAATCACGCTTGGGAAGTAGTGTCAGACACTCTGGCTTAACAGATTTGAAAAATTAATTTATATGTACATCTCTAACTGCTTCGTAAAAAAAAACCCGAACAAAAACCCCTTAACAAAACCAAGCCCAGGAAGAGCAGCCCCGCGCATGCAGCACTCGGTCCAGCCCGGCTGTAAATCCGTGCTCGCGGGATTAGCCCGCAGACGAGCCCCAGCCCTCACGGCGAAGGCGACACCGCACGGGACGGGGCCGGTGCGGAGCTCCCGGCGGGGACGGGGCCGGTGCGGAGCTCCCGG